>CATOAU010000001.1:0-2500 GCA_951394065.1 Venusia cambrica
GGTTAGGTTAGGTTAGGTTAGGTTAGGTTAGGTTAGGTTAGGTTAGGTTAGGTTAGGTTAGGTTAGGTTAGGTTAGGTTAGGTTAGGTTAGGTTAGGTTAGGTTAGGTTAGGTTAGGTTAGGTTAGGTTAGGTTAGGTTAGGTTAGGTTAGGTTAGGTTAGGTTAGGTTAGGTTAGGTTAGGTTAGGTTAGGTTAGGTTAGGTTAGGTTAGGTTAGGTTAGGTTAGGTTAGGTTAGGTTAGGTTAGGTTAGGTTAGGTTAGGTTAGGTTAGGTTAGGTTAGGTTAGGTTAGGTTAGGTTAGGTTAGGTTAGGTTAGGTTAGGTTAGGTTAGGTTAGGTTAGGTTAGGTTAGGTTAGGTTAGGTTAGGTTAGGTTAGGTTAGGTTAGGTTAGGTTAGGTTAGGTTAGGTTAGGTTAGGTTAGGTTAGGTTAGGTTAGGTTAGGTTAGGTTAGGTTAGGTTAGGTTAGGTTAGGTTAGGTTAGGTTAGGTTAGGTTAGGTTAGGTTAGGTTAGGTTAGGTTAGGTTAGGTTAGGTTAGGTTAGGTTAGGTTAGGTTAGGTTAGGTTAGGTTAGGTTAGGTTAGGTTAGGTTAGGTTAGGTTAGGTTAGGTTAGGTTAGGTTAGGTTAGGTTAGGTTAGGTTAGGTTAGGTTAGGTTAGGTTAGGTTAGGTTAGGTTAGGTTAGGTTAGGTTAGGTTAGGTTAGGTTAGGTTAGGTTAGGTTAGGTTAGGTTAGGTTAGGTTAGGTTAGGTTAGGTTAGGTTAGGTTAGGTTAGGTTAGGTTAGGTTAGGTTAGGTTAGGTTAGGTTAGGTTAGGTTAGGTTAGGTTAGGTTAGGTTAGGTTAGGTTAGGTTAGGTTAGGTTAGGTTAGGTTAGGTTAGGTTAGGTTAGGTTAGGTTAGGTTAGGTTAGGTTAGGTTAGGTTAGGTTAGGTTAGGTTAGGTTAGGTTAGGTTAGGTTAGGTTAGGTTAGGTTAGGTTAGGTTAGGTTAGGTTAGGTTAGGTTAGGTTAGGTTAGGTTAGGTTAGGTTAGGTTAGGTTAGGTTAGGTTAGGTTAGGTTAGGTTAGGTTAGGTTAGGTTAGGTTAGGTTAGGTTAGGTTAGGTTAGGTTAGGTTAGGTTAGGTTAGGTTAGGTTAGGTTAGGTTAGGTTAGGTTAGGTTAGGTTAGGTTAGGTTAGGTTAGGTTAGGTTAGGTTAGGTTAGGTTAGGTTAGGTTAGGTTAGGTTAGGTTAGGTTAGGTTAGGTTAGGTTAGGTTAGGTTAGGTTAGGTTAGGTTAGGTTAGGTTAGGTTAGGTTAGGTTAGGTTAGGTTAGGTTAGGTTAGGTTAGGTTAGGTTAGGTTAGGTTAGGTTAGGTTAGGTTAGGTTAGGTTAGGTTAGGTTAGGTTAGGTTAGGTTAGGTTAGGTTAGGTTAGGTTAGGTTAGGTTAGGTTAGGTTAGGTTAGGTTAGGTTAGGTTAGGTTAGGTTAGGTTAGGTTAGGTTAGGTTAGGTTAGGTTAGGTTAGGTTAGGTTAGGTTAGGTTAGGTTAGGTTAGGTTAGGTTAGGTTAGGTTAGGTTAGGTTAGGTTAGGTTAGGTTAGGTTAGGTTAGGTTAGGTTAGGTTAGGTTAGGTTAGGTTAGGTTAGGTTAGGTTAGGTTAGGTTAGGTTAGGTTAGGTTAGGTTAGGTTAGGTTAGGTTAGGTTAGGTTAGGTTAGGTTAGGTTAGGTTAGGTTAGGTTAGGTTAGGTTAGGTTAGGTTAGGTTAGGTTAGGTTAGGTTAGGTTAGGTTAGGTTAGGTTAGGTTAGGTTAGGTTAGGTTAGGTTAGGTTAGGTTAGGTTAGGTTAGGTTAGGTTAGGTTAGGTTAGGTTAGGTTAGGTTAGGTTAGGTTAGGTTAGGTTAGGTTAGGTTAGGTTAGGTTAGGTTAGGTTAGGTTAGGTTAGGTTAGGTTAGGTTAGGTTAGGTTAGGTTAGGTTAGGTTAGGTTAGGTTAGGTTAGGTTAGGTTAGGTTAGGTTAGGTTAGGTTAGGTTAGGTTAGGTTAGGTTAGGTTAGGTTAGGTTAGGTTAGGTTAGGTTAGGTTAGGTTAGGTTAGGTTAGGTTAGGTTAGGTTAGGTTAGGTTAGGTTAGGTTAGGTTAGGTTAGGTTAGGTTAGGTTAGGTTAGGTTAGGTTAGGTTAGGTTAGGTTAGGTTAGGTTAGGTTAGGTTAGGTTAGGTTAGGTTAGGTTAGGTTAGGTTAGGTTAGGTTAGGTTAGGTTAGGTTAGGTTAGGTTAGGTTAGGTTAGGTTAGGTTAGGTTAGGTTAGGTTAGGTTAGGTTAGGTTAGGTTAGGTTAGGTTAGGTTAGGTTAGGTTAGGTTAGGTTAGGTTAGGTTAGGTTAGGTTAGGTTAGGTTAGGTTAGGTTAGGTTAGGTTAGGTTAGGTTAGGTTAGGTTAGGTTAGGTTAGGTTAGGTTAGGTTAGGTTAGGTTAGGTTAGGTTAGGTTAGGTTAGGTTAGGTTAGGTTAGGTTAGGTTAGGTTAGGTTAGGTTAGGTTA
>CATOAU010000001.1:5000-12500 GCA_951394065.1 Venusia cambrica
ACCTGAAACGATTCAAGTATTCGGAGAATCCACCATGCCCCGTCATTACCTGCGTTAGAAGACCCACTGGCTTGATTTTTCTAATTAGTTTAAATGCTTCGACAGCGTCGGGGAAGAATATTTTTGTTACTGCCGCTGTTTCGCCTGTTTTATACCTATCATTCCATTTGTTAAGGGTCTCCTGTCTGATTTCCTTTTTTACAAAAGATGTCGGGCAAAGGTCGTATTCGGGTTTAGTCTTACTTCTAAGGGCTGCATCCTTCGCCAGTTCGTCTGCTCGTTCATTTCCTTCTAGACCCGCGTGTGCTCGGATCCAAAATAAAGATACAACTTTACCTTGGTCTTTACACTCCCTCAGGTTATTGCGTGTTTCCACTGCCAGTGGGTGTAAAGATCTCTGATTGGTCACGGTTTCTAGAGATGATCTTGAGTCGCTGTATACTCCAAACGTGGTTTCTCGGCGCTTTAGGATTTCACAAGTGGCTTTGCATATGGCTGACAGTTCAGCCTGGTAGACCGTGCAGTAGGACGACAGCTTTAATTTATGGGTTTTGATCTCGGCTGTATTATTCCATATGGATAATGCAGCTCCGACCTTGCCCTCAATCTTGCTGCCGTCCGTGAACATTCGGACTGCGTATCCGCTGTGAATGTTCACCTGCTCTTGGTCTTCCAGGCTTATGAACTCCAGACTCATATGTTCAGCGGGATGTGGTTGGGCGGCAAAGGCAGACTTCGTCTCCATCTCTCTTCCTCCTAGTGTCGACCGGGGGACTCCTCTCTTTGCCTCATACAGGGCGGCTGCCTCCTGTATCCTGAGGTCGAGAGGCAAGATTCCGGCCAACACTAGTGCCGAGTTTAGAGAGACAGTCCGGTATGCCTTGCACAGCTTCTGTGCGAAGCCACGTTGGACAAAGTGAAGCTGCTTTTTCACGCCCAACTTCCTTACTGCCGGTACCCAAACGCTGGCTGCGTACATTACGACTGGCTCAACGACTGCCATGTAGATGGTGCGAATTACCTCCGGATGGAGGCCCCAACTGATCCTGGCGGCTCTCGACAGCTGCTTATAAATGTTCAAGGCCTTTTTACAGGCGTTTGCCACGTGTTTGTTGAAAGTAAGCTTATTATCTATCGTGAGCCCCAGGATTTTCACCTCCTCAGACATTGCAATGCCGGTCCCGCCCATGCTCAGGCGTGGTGTGTCAAATTTAAGCTTGCGAGTGATCACCATCGCATTCGTTTTTTGTGGTGCAAATTTTAGTTTACTTTTGACACCCCACTCCCGAACATACGCGAGAGCGGCATTACCTTTCCGCTCCACCTCTAGTGCCGTCTCCTCCGCAAAAACTAAGACGATGTCGTCAGCGAAGGCTTGGCAATAGTGCCCCTGTTTCTCAAGGTCATTCAGCAGTGGGTCGAGGAGAACGTTCCACAGAATTGGACCTCCAATGGACCCTTGGACGCAGCCCTTAGTAGTATTCCTAACAGCCTGTTCACCTGCGTATCTGACCGAAACTGTTCTGTCACTAAGGTAACTGTCCATTAGCTTCCTAAGATTTAGGGGACATTTAAGATCCGCCAGCCGGATCCTGATAGCTGGCCACCATGCACTGTCGAAGGCGCCCTCTATATCCAGCGATACAAGTGTTACTAGTTTCTTTTGTCTCAGCTTTTCGCGTATGTGCTGTACGAGGGTGTAGAGGGCGTCTTCCGTGCTCTTTTGGGGCATGAATCCGTACTGCCGGGTGTTCAATTTTGGGAGGATATGCCATTTGATTCGGTTTATGACCATTTTTTCCAGGATTTTACCCATCACTGGCAGCAGTCCTATTGGCCTGTACGATTTGGCCTCCGTGTAGGTTTCCTTCCCTGGTTTCCGGAGTACTACCACGGTTGCCTCTTTCCAAATCGTTGGGAAGTGGGCTTGCTCCAAGCATTTGTTTGCCAATGATAGGTAAAACTCTGGGTCCTGTAATATTGCGTGTTTGCATATATCCGCCGTGAGACCATCGGATCCGGGAGCTTTCTTGGGGTTGAAGCTGCTAGTTGCTGCTTTGACCTCTTCTAGGGTAAATGGGGGATCATGAGCTTCAGCATGCTTCCCGACATTTACTTGGCCAGCCTCCTTTCTCATTGACCGATGTTCTTCGGTGTCCTCCTCCTTTCTGTCCTCAGGATAGAATTTTGTGGCCAACATTTCCGCTGATTCTTTCGATTTTAGCACTTTGCCATTTTCGATCAGGGGCAGGTCTTCCTGCCTCTTAGTCGTCATTTTCATCACGCGGTATATGCTATCCCACATACTTTCTCTATCTTGCTTTCTACAAAACTCCTTCCAGCTTTGAATTTGTGCTGTTTTTACCTTTTGTTCATAATCTTTTTTTGTTTGCAGGTACTCTTCGACGACCATCTCCCTCCGGACCGGCGCAGCACAGTGGACTCTTCGCTTCTTCCTGGCGACTTCCTTCTTCAGCAGAGCGAGTTCTTCCGACCACCATGGTAAGTTTATTTGTTCTTTTGTTTTAATTTTTGGAATGCTATTTTTACATGCTTCTACTATTATGTTTATGTACTGTTCTATATTCTTTTCTAATTCTATTTTATTATTTACTTTATCTATTTCGTTTTTGGTTATATTGTGTTCTTCTTGTAATTGTCCCAGTTTCTCATGAAACTGGGGCCAATTAGCTTTTTTAGTATTGTATACTCTAGTGGATCTACTTATGGTTATGCCTTTTGATTTTTCCAATCTGATGTTAAAGACCATTGTATTGTGGTCGGAGCTCGTCATGCCTTCGTCTACCCTCCAGTCTTCGACTATGCCTAACAGGTCTGTTGTGCAGGCTGTAACGTCAACATGGCTAGAGTAGACCTTGTTTCCTCTCACTGTGGCGAACGTCGGGGTGTCTCCTTCGTTGAGTACCTGCAAATCCAGTTCTTCTAGTGTTCCGGCCATCTCTTCCCCTCTGTCGTCTATTTTGGCGCTTCCCCACCAGGTGCTTTTGGCGTTTGCATCGCCTCCTATGAGGAGTTTTGTTACACCTACGTTTTGAGCTATCTTCTTGATATGTTCTAGGTACTGCTGGATTGGTTCTGTTGGTTCGAAGTAGTAGGATACTACGGCTATCTCCCAGGCTCTAGTGCGCAGCTTAACTACGGCAATGTTGGTTGTAGTTAATGCGGGACATTGAATGACGTCGATGTCACTGTCGTAAACCGCAATTGCCGCTTTAACCACTTTGTCGCCTTTGTTCGTGCACTGGAAGATTCTTGCTCCTCTGTAGTTTTTCATCTCCCCAACAGCTCCAATGTACGGCTCTTGTATCAGCGCGAGAGCCATCCTTCTCTTGCTTGCTTCAAGCATAAGCTCTTGAGTTGCCAGCTCAGATCTTTGCAGGTTCGCTTGAGCTGCTAGGTATGGCTTTGCGCTGATTTCAGTAGGTGTAACGCCCGTGACCACTTTAGCAGTATGCTATTTTTGCGCGCGCCAGGGCCTCCCACCTTCTTCGGATTTGGCAGTCCTGACTGAAGGCGTTGTGGTCGGACCTATCAGCCTTCGCGCTTATACAGTTGCTGCATGATGGTGTTGTTCCAGCCAGCCAATCTGCACATTCTGAGCGCATATGCGGTCCCCCACAGTGGCAGCATTTCACGGTGTTCTCTCTGCAAAAACGCCTCCCGTGTCCATATCCCAAACAGAGCGAACACTGGACCAGTGGCGACTGGTCCGCTACTTTCACCCGCTGGAGATCTATGAGAACAGTTTCTGCGTCGATCAGCTGCCGCCAGATTTTTGGTGAGACTCGCATCACTATGTGGTGTGTGTGTGGGTTTCTAGCGTGCTTTTTGTAGATGATGTCCATCTTCTGGCCTTTCATGTCTTGCGTTATCGTGGTTTTGTTTTGATTTTTCAGGGCGTTTATGACATCCATGTCACTGTAGATTTTAAGAACGTCCCTGAAAATCACTAGAGGGTCTCTGTTTTTAATATCTTCTATATTTAGATCTTCTGCTCCTCTTAGCTTTTCTTTTACTTTCTGTCTTTCTTCCTCTGTTTTACACCCCACGATAACTTTCCTGTCTTTGGCTTTTCTTATTTTTTCCACTGTAATGCCGCTCTCTTTTGCATTCATCGTTTCTCTTATCCGGTTTAGTACTTGTTCTCCGGTGTCAGTCTCCTTTTTGGCAGTGACCACGATTGAATGCAGTGCGGCTGGTCCTGTGGTCTGTCTTGCCGGGCGCGATGCTGCCGCACCTGCGTATGTCAATTTTTCCTGTTGTTCTTGATGCCTTCCGATTATTTCCTGTAGTTTGTCCATTTTGTCACTGTTTTCCTTGATCAATATAGCATGTTTTTCCATTTCTCTTAGCAGCTCGTTTTCTTCCTTCCCTTTTTCCTTTTCCTTTTCAGGTTCCCTTTCTTTTCCGGTTTTTTGTTCTTCGTTAGGAGTTTTCTTCCTGGTAGGAGTCCTTATCAGTACAGATTTTCTCAAATTTGCTTCCGTTGCCAGAAGTATCAACCTGTCTGTCAGGCTACCGATTTCATTTTTTATTGTGTAGCTGACGCTTTTGGCTTTCTCTAATTGGTTTCCTATTTTCACAGCACAGTCTTTCGCTTCTGCGACTCTGTATCCAGGATATTCTTCCGGCTCTTCGTTTTCCTTCATTGGTTCCTGTTGCCTTGTCTGCGTCTGCTTTTCTCTGTTTTCCTTTTCTTCGGTTTCGGTTATCGGTTTTCTCTCTACACTCCTTTGTTTTTCTTTTTTCAGGTCTGCCTCATATCCTTCTATTAAGTGGAACATCTTTATCACCGTCTCTGTGATGCCGTTTTTCAGGTCGGTTCGTAGATTCCTCGTCTCCCCTATGAAGCCCATGACCTTTTGCCTGTAGGCTTCAGCCTCTGCTAGTCTGTTTGGATACCTTTCCCTTTTGTCGATTGGGCTCTTGACTGGTAGAGACACCAAGGGTTTTGTTACCTTTTTTGGGGGTTTGGCTAGTCTTGAGGTTGGATTTCTCGGTGGCGAGAGCTGCTTTTGGTTAAGCAGCTCGGTCAGTTGTTTTGGGCGAGGGGGGGGGTACGTGTACTTCGCTGATGTCGACGGTTTTTGTGGGGATGATGGTTGGGACGTGCTCTCCGCCAGCTCCAGTCTTTCTATACTCTTTCTGACTTTTGATGGTGTTTTAGTCAGGTCTGTAAGGTCGTATGTCATGTTTCCTGGTCTGGCGGGGCCTACCTGTTCTATTTTGGCTGGAGAGGGTGGAGAGCCCGAGCCCTCCCTTTCAGTCGCTTTTACCGGTGTGCGGAACATGTCAAATTAATAAGTTTAAAAAGTCAGATAAGTTTGTATAAGTTGTAAAATAAATGTGTAAAAAGTCGCTTAAAATCTAACACGTGAACACAGAATAAGTTAAAGTAGAACAAAAATAAATTAAAATAAAATATAAGATGTTTTCCTCTACGTAGAGTCTGTCTCTTGAAGTCCGCCGAAAAGGCCGCCTAACTTTTAAAAAACAAGCCAGTGAGTCACCCAAAGCGTAGGGACTTCGTGTTTGGGGTCAAAAGAGGCCACAATGTCAAACAATACGCAAAATTTCGTCAAGTTAGGACCTTTGGTTTGCAGATACGAAGCTTTACAGTTTTACATGTTAAAATAAGAGATAAAAATAAAATAATGTTTTCCTAATTCTATAATACTTTGTTTCCTTTGTTTCAGATGGTGCTAGCGGAGGCCGACGGAGCAAGGGGATGCTGCGTCACCGCTAACACAGGTAAATTTTTAAATAAAACTTTTTCAGTGCGAAAGTTAATGACTCTACCTAGAGTCCGTCCTAAGGTAGTGGTAATATACTGCCGACTGGTCAAATAAACCTCGTCAAAAGAAGTTTTGGTAAATCGAGACACTAAGTACAATGAACAAAAAATTTTTTGACTCTACATAGAGTCCGTTTTTTGGTCAATAAACCTAAAGCTAATTTTCTTATAACTAACACAAAAATTTACGTCCAATTTGGAGCATCCGTTCTCTAGTTACAATTTTTTCAAATTTTGGGGGTTGGAGGGGGTAGTGTTTTTTGGGGGGGTAATATGAGGCTAAAGTTTTACAAAAATGTTGTGTATCTAACGTAGTTAGATACTCAAACTGACCTTAAAATTTGGAAATTCCCAGTAGTTTCTGAGATACAAGCCTTTTTTTGAAAATTGCAGTTGACCTACATTCAGTAAATTAAATATCTAAGAAATTTTTCAATAAAACCTAACCCAAATTTTTTACTAAGTAATCTACACCTGAAGGGCTACATATAAAGCTAATAAAAACTACAGGTTATCGCTGCAGATTTTAAACTAAAAATTTTTAAACTAATGGTCAAACTGCACTAAAAACAAAAGTCCTTGCCCTGAAGGAGCCACTTAACTTTTTGAAAATCTGAAGGTGCCTCCTGATTCCTCTCGATGCCCCGCTGCCGATGCTGATGTCCAATTTGTGCGCGCGGCTCCGGATCGATGACCTCGTGGCCACGTGGTACTTGTTTTTTTGCCGATATCTCCGCGATCCTTCGCGGGAAGAATCGGCAAAAGGTGTCAGCTTGTAGGTCTTCTGGGGGCCCTTTAGGGGGCACCAAAAAATTTATGTGTTGTCGCTGCCGATCCCGAGAAATTTCACTCTTAGTTTTTTAGAATCACTTTTTTGCTAATAACTTTTCGTTCACTTGTGTTAGCACTGCGCGCTTAGCACCAATGTGTGCGTCTTGTGCGCCCGCGTATTTTGATATGTCACAAGGGTACTTTTTCGTGATTTTTCTATTTTTCGCGAATTTTTTGAGCGTGGAGTGGCCTTAAATCGTGGCGCTCTCGACTGCGGATCGAGGCAGACTGGTTAGGTTAGGTTAGGTTAGGTTAGGTTAGGTTAGGTTAGGTTAGGTTAGGTTAGGTTAGGTTAGGTTAGGTTAGGTTAGGTTAGGTTAGGTTAGGTTAGGTTAGGTTAGGTTAGGTTAGGTTAGGTTAGGTTAGGTTAGGTTAGGTTAGGTTAGGTTAGGTTAGGTTAGGTTAGGTTAGGTTAGGTTAGGTTAGGTTAGGTTAGGTTAGGTTAGGTTAGGTTAGGTTAGGTTAGGTTAGGTTAGGTTAGGTTAGGTTAGGTTAGGTTAGGTTAGGTTAGGTTAGGTTAGGTTAGGTTAGGTTAGGTTAGGTTAGGTTAGGTTAGGTTAGGTTAGGTTAGGTTAGGTTAGGTTAGGTTAGGTTAGGTTAGGTTAGGTTAGGTTAGGTTAGGTTAGGTTAGGTTAGGTTAGGTTAGGTTAGGTTAGGTTAGGTTAGGTTAGGTTAGGTTAGGTTAGGTTAGGTTAGGTTAGGTTAGGTTAGGTTAGGTTAGGTTAGGTTAGGTTAGGTTAGGTTAGGTTAGGTTAGGTTAGGTTAGGTTAGGTTAGGTTAGGTTAGGTTAGGTTAGGTTAGGTTAGGTTAGGTTAGGTTAGGTTAGGTTAGGTTAGGTTAGGTTAGGTTAGGTT
>CATOAU010000001.1:15000-27500 GCA_951394065.1 Venusia cambrica
GAGCCTCCATTATGGCTGAAGTAGGCTTATAAGTAAGTGTGGTGGGCATAACTTGGCTTTTAATCCCTGGATGCTCCTGTTGGGGATACATTCAGTTTGCTAACTGTTTATGTTAAGCTGTGTTTTACCATGTTATGCCCCCTTATTTTGTATTCTAAAATAATTTTACTATCTAGAGTCTTATTTTAAACAGTGTATCCTATTGTCTAATTATTTCTTAACCTATTTTTGTTATTGCTAATTACATTATATGCTATATGATATAAGTACAGCAATATTTATACATCCTTGTTCCTTTTTATAACCTTAGTTGCTATTTTTATACAATATGATATGAAAAGATTTCTTACGTTTCTATTACTCATATAGTGGCTTACATTTTCTAATTTTATATCTAGGTTATATTGTTGCTCAGCGTTGTATCTCTCTATACCGTATACAGGGCACTCGAACAAAATGTGCTCCACCGTTTGTTTTGTACCATGTTCACATAGGCAAGACGGGTCCTCCTTGCACTTAAACCGGTTTAAGTACTCTGAGAACCCGCCGTGCCCAGTCATGATCTGTGTTAGGATTCCAGTCGGTGTTATCTTTTTAACAATTTTATAGGCTTTGATGGCGTCTGGGAAAAAGATTTTGGTGGTGACTGCTTTATCACTGGCTTTGTATCTCCTGTTCCATCCGTCAAGAGTACCTTCTCGGATCTGTCGCTTGACGGACGAAACAGGACAGGCATCGTAGTGTGGTCTGGATTTCGTCTTCAGCGCGGCCTCTTTTGCTAGCACGTCGGCGCGCTCGTTTCCTATTAAGCCAGCGTGGGCCTTAACCCAGAAAAGTGCAACAGTCTTGTTCTGTTCTCTACACTTTTCTAGGTTTTCGCGGATTTTGACTGCGAGTGGGTGGGTAGAGCCGTGATTAACCACTGCTTGGAGCGATGACCGTGAGTCGCTGTAAATTGCGAAACTCGTGGCTGGATTTTCCTGCATCACCTCAGTGGCCTTGCATATGGCCAGCAATTCAGCCTGGTAAACCGTGCAGTAGGACGAAAGCTTCAGCTTGAGGGTTTTGGTCTCTTCCTCATTGGTCCATATGGACAATGCGGCTCCGACCTTGCCCTCAATCTTACTACCGTCCGTGAACACCCGTACTGCGAAGTCGCTGTTGGTGTCCACCTGCACTTGGTTTTCCAGGCATTTAAATTCCAGGATCATATGCTTGGCTGGATGAGGTTTTGCGGAAGATCTTGTCATCCTTTCCGTCTCTCTGTCTCCCAGTGCTGGCAGGGGGACACCCCTCTTCGCCTCGTACAGGGCGGCTGCCTCCTGTATTCTGAGGTCGAGGGGTAGTATGCCGGCCAGCACTAGTGCTGAATTTAGAGAGACGGTCCGGTATGCTCGACATAGCTTCTGGGCGAATCCCCTCTGGACGTTGTTTAGCTGTTTTTGCACACATAGTTTTTTCGTTGCAGGGGCCCAGACGCTAGAAGCATACATAATCAACGGCTCCACCACTGCCGTGTAAATTGTGCGTACCACCTCGGGATGGAGACCCCAGCTGACCCTGGCGGCTTTCGACAAGTGTTTGTAAAGATTCTGTGCTTTTTTACATACATTTACAACATGTTGGTTGTAGGTCAACTTGTCGTCGATGGTAAGCCCCAGGATTTTGATGTCCTTGGACATGACAATGTCGACCCCGCCCATTCTCAGGCGTGGTGTGTCAAACTTAAGCTTCCGTGTCACCACCATCGCGTTCGTCTTGTGTGGTGCAAACTTCAGCTTATTTCTGACACCCCACTCCTGAACGCGGGCTAGAGCGGCATTGGCCCGTCCCTGGACATCGGTGCCGGTGTCTCCATCGAAGACCAGGACCACGTCATCGGCGAACGCCTGATTGTAGTGGCCATTTTGCTGCAGCTCCTCGAGGAGAGGGTCGATCAGGAGGTTCCAGAATATTGGACCACCGATTGAACCTTGAACGCAACCTTTCGTGGTCTGTCTGGTGATTTCCTCCCCTGCGTAGCGTACTTTGACTCTTCTCCCCTCGAGGTAACTGTCAATGATCCTTCTAATATTTACTGGGCAGCCTTCCTCAGCCAGTCGGACTCGTATTGCGGGCCACCAAGCATTGTCAAAGGCGCCCTCTATGTCCAGCGATACTATTGTAATGACCTTTTTTAGGTCCAGTTTTGAATTTATGTGCTTCGTAAGGTCATAGAGGGCGTCCTCAGTGCTTCTTTGGGGCATGAATCCGTACTGGCGAGTACTGAGCTTTGGTAGGATGTGCCACTTGATTCTCGCAATCACCATCTTTTCGAGAATCTTTCCCAGTATAGGAAGCAGCCCAATCGGCCTATAAGATTTGGGGTCCAAGTAGTCTTTTTTCCCTGTTTTTCGAAGTACTACTACTGTTGCTTCCTTCCAGGGCTTTGGGAAACAACCTAATTCCAAGCACTTATTCGCAACTGAGCGGAAAGCTTCCGGGTTGTTTCGGATCGCATGTAGGCAGATATCTGCAGTGAGCCCGTCTGACCCAGGAGCTTTTTTGGGATTGAAGCCTTCCGCCGCCGTCATCACTTCGTCCAAGGTAAATGGTGGGTCATGCTCACCATGTCCCAAACCGTTTACCTGGTCCGCTAATGCCCTAGTGTTACGGTGGTCGACGTTGTCTTTGTCGTGCCTATCCTCGGGGTAGAAAGTTTCCGCTAACAGTTGCGCAGATTGTCCGGGGGTTAACGATTTCCCATCTTTAATCAGCGGCAGATCTTCTTGACGGTTCGTCGTCCTCCCTATCACTCTGTAAATTCCATCCCACATTCCCTCCCTATCTTGCTTCCCACAGAACTCTCTCCAACTTTCTATCTGCGCCCTTTTAACCTCGTCCTCATATTCTTTCTTTGCTTCCAGGTACTTCGTGATGACCATGTCTCTTCGGACCGGGGCGGCGCAGCGGATCCTCCTCTTCTTCGTGCGGACCTCTTTCTTCAGGCGGGCGAGATTCTCCGACCACCACGGTAAGTTATACTTAGTATTTACTTTCTTTCTGGGGATGGCGAGGCTGCATGCTTGGGTTATGGTGTCTATGTAATTTTCTACTGAGTTTTCTAATATACTAACATGTGTGATTTGGTTTATACTTTCTTTATTGATATTGTTATCGTTTTGCAATTGGGTCAGTTTCTCATGAAACTGACCCCAATTAGCTTTTTTACTATTAAATATTCTGGTGGTCCTATGTGTATCCATACCTTTTGCTTTCTTAAGCCTCACCCGGAAAGTAATGGCGTTGTGGTCGGAGTTTACCAACTGCTCGTCCACCTTCCAGTCCTCCACGTAGCTGAGGAGGTCCGCCGAGCACGCCGTGACATCGACGAAGCTTGTGAACCTTCTGTTCCCTCTTACTGTGTCGAAAGTTGGGATGTCGCTATTGTTGAGAATGTGCATTTTCATGTCTTCGAGAGTTCCGGCAAGGTCAGCTCCTCTGTGGTCGATTTTGTTGGAGCCCCACCATGTGTTGTGTGCATTCGCATCCCCTCCGTAGACAACCTTGGCTGTTCTGATATTCCGCTGTACTTTTTCCAGATGTTCTAGATACGGCTCGTACGGCTTGTTTGAACCTTCGGGCTCGAAGTAGAACGAGACAAAGACCATTTCCCAGGCGCAGGTTCTTATCTTGACTACGACGATGTTGTGTGTAGTCAGGTCTGGGTACGGGATGACGTCAAGTTCATTGTCGAAAACGACAATGGCCGCCTTGACGTTGGCGTCGTCCCGACCCGCGTATTGGAAGACCCTGGTTCCTTGGCTTTGTCTCATTCTACCTGTTGCCCCCAGGTACGGTTCCTGTACAAGCGCAATGGCGATTTTCCGTTTGGTCGCTTCCAGCATCAGTTCTTGTGTTGCCAGTTGTCCACGTTGGAGATTCGCCTGCACCACACAATATGCCTTCGAGGGAAGGTCCGTCAGCATTTGGGTCCCCGGGGCCACCTTAGCAATAGGCTACGGTAGCCCTGGCTAAGGTGTCCCACTTCTTTCGGATCGGGCATTCGTTGCTGAAGGCGTTGTGCTCTCTTCTGTCTATCTTGGCCTGTGAGCAGTTGCAGCAGGACGGTGGCACTTCAGCGAGCCAGTCCGCACAGTTGGCTTTGATGTGCGGCCCTCCACAGTGACTGCACTTTTCCTGCTGTTCGCTACAGTGGCGCCTTCCGTGTCCGTATCCCAGGCAAAGTGAGCACTGAACAAGGGGTGATTGATCAGCCACGTGTACTTTTTGGAGATCGATTTTTACCGATCCAGCGTCTGTCAGTCTGCGCCAGATTTGTGGTGTAACCCTCATTATGATGTGACTGGTGTAGGGATTTCTGGTACGTCGCTTGTAAACGATCTCCATTTTGTTGTGGTTCCCGTCCAGGTCTTTAAAGATGTTCCTGTTCTGATTTTTCAGCGCACTGAGCACATCCTCATCAGAGTTGTACTTGAGGACATCCTTAAAGATTACTAGAGGATTCTTGTTGTGTACCTCTTGGACGTGCAGGTGGTTCTCCACTGCTTTAAGTCTCTCCTTCACCTGTTGCCTTTCAGCTTCGGTTTTACAGCCCAATATCACCTTTCTATCTTTAGCTTTTCTTATTCTTTCCACTGTTACCCATCCTTCTTTCGCATTTACCGCCTTTCTTATCCTATTAAGTACATCCTCTCCTGTTTCGCCTTCGTCTTTCGCTGACACAACAATCGAGTGCAGTGCAGTCTGATCGTTGGTCTGTTTTTTGGGTTGCCCAGATGTGACGGTGGCGTAAGAGGCTTTTTGGAGGATTTCCTTTTGTTCTCTCATCATTTCTTTTAAACTTTCTACACTTTCGTTGTTTTTCTTCATCATTTCGCTATACTCTCTCATTTGTTCTTTCATTGTGTCATGAATCTTATTACTATGTTCTTCAATCTTCCCTCTAATGTACCTTAGCTCCTCTGTGCTTTCTTTCTCTTTTTCATTTTCTCCTTCTTTGGATTTTTCTAACTCCTCTACTCTAGTATTTGTTTCTTTTTGCTGCTTTCCTTTTTGCTGCTCTTCGTCGCTCTCCTTTACCAGCTGGTATAATCGGTCGATTGCCAAGGTGACTTCGGTTTTGATGTCTCTCCTTATGTTATTCCCCTGCGCGAGGTAGTGCTTAGCTTTAGCTACGGTTTTTCTTGCCTCGGCTACGCGGGTTCTGACTTTTAGGGGACTTTCAAGGTTCTCGATCGACCTCCCAGCTGGTTTAGGCTTTTTGTTCGGTCTTGGTGATGGCTGTGAGTCGTCCTTCGATTTGGAGTTAGTCGCCTGTGTTGGGATCACCTTTGCAAGTGTTTCCACTGAGGCACGCGGTGTGTTCTGGTTTGCGCAAACACTCTCCTCTAGTGGTAACCTTGCTTCTGTTTTTGACGTCACTTGGGCCGGTGTTTTGTAGGTGCGGAGACCTAAAAGGGGGCTATTTGCAGCAGGTTTCTTCACTGGCGAGGTCGGTTTTGCCTGTAAAGGGGGCTCTACCGGGTGCTCTACCACTGACTCTGGCATCGTCCTGATGTTCGGTGAGGCCTGCTCTACGCGTACTGGCGATTTTGTCATGCTTCTCCCGGCTATCTCCAGTCTCTCTATGCTTTTTCTGACATCCACCGAGGTTCCTGCCAGATCCACCAGGTCGTAGGTGGTGTTTCCGCTGGTAGAGGGACCTGTCTGCGTTTCGGAGAAGATCCTCGGGGAGTTTGGGGATATTGGGGGGGTGCTAGCCGGTTTGTTAGTGCTTTTCGCAGGAGTCCGGAACATTATTGCGTGTTTTGTAAGTTTTTCCGTGTCAATAAATGGTGTAAATTGTAAATTGTAAATAGTAAAATTGTATAATTTAGTTATAAATTAGGTTAAAATGGATTATTTATGTAAATTAGGTCGCAGGCGACCACCGTAACTATTTAGATTTGTAGGGTTTTGCTCTACCTAAATTAAATGTTTGCTCCGTATAGAGTCAGTCTTAGAATAAATTTTAAATTGTATAATGTAGATAAATAAAACTTAGGTTTATACTGTATAGTTTTTGGTCGCTGGTGATCACCGTAAATAAAATTTTAAAAATGTAAAAAGTTGCTCTACCAAGGTAATTTTTATTTCTGTGTAGAGTCTGTCTTATAATATGTTATAGTGCCCGTTGTGCACAATATGTCATTCAAAGTCCTATTTGATTTGGTCGAGCGGTTCGAGAGATACAACGCTTTTAATATTTACAAGATGGCGGACAAAATGGCTACCAGATCTTTATCAGTCCACCAATCTGTCGGTTTTTGGCGTAGCTGCCTAGGGTTTTGAGTCTCTCCAATGGCTCGGGTCCCACGTTCTCTCCTGTTGTTAAGGGTGATGCTAAATTCGACTCTATCTAGAGTCGGTCTCCAGGTAGAGCTCGTGCGGCCGATGCCGGTGGAGAAAATCCCACCCTGATACCACTTCGGGGTCAGAACTTATGGCCTAAACAATTTTTAGTTCTACTGGGGGGGGAAGTAAAAGAGGGGGGGTGGGAGGTGGGGGGGGTGTGGGGGGGGGGTCCTTAGGTCACAAAAGTGCTATAGTTACAAGATACTGCAAGTACTATTGAATATGGGGTGGGGGGTATCTTGGGGGGGGGGGAGGTTGGGGGGGGGTATATACTCTGTCTTATATTTACTTTTTGTTTCAGGTACCGCCGCCGCCGTGCCGCCGCCGCCGGTTGATCACTGTCGCCGCCGCCGTCCAACGACTGAGTCCCAAGGTGAGTTGCTCCAGGGGGGGGGGGGGGGTCCCGTCCGGGGTAGTGGTCCAGTTGTGTGAGTGTAACGAGCAGGGGGGGGGGTTTTTAGGGGGGGGGGCTGAAAATTTTGTCCTTTTTCCTCTAGGACGCTCCGTTCCAGGGTTACAGCGGTTTTTTGGTCTTCGTGCGGTTTGTAAACAATTTGGGGACTTTTCAAAATCACGTGGGGGCTCTGCCGTTCTCCCTAAAAATCCTGGAGTGGTGTCTTCGTGTCGAGGGTACTTTGGTCCTTTAGGTACCGTTTTTTCCCCGGCAGATTGGCTTCCAGAGGACCCGGGATGCTCTTGTTTATCTGGTGTGGCAGATACGATTGACCGCAAATGGCTGGTTTCCCGGTTTTGGTGTTGTTTAGGGAAAACTGCTATATCTCCGGTGCTGGTTGTCGCTCTGCCTTGTTACTGGTGTCAATCTGTTGGGGCTGAAATTTACTTTCCTCTTCTTGGTTGGTCTTTTTCTTATGTGGGTCTGTCTCTGGTCCAGACGTGGTCAAACTTTCCAATGTGGCTCTCTTCCAGGGTGAGTACTTGACCAACTTTTGGTTTTCGGAATCCTGTAGAGTGGCTGGTCCTCCAACTTCTACTGTCTTCTTGCTCACCGTATCTACTTCCAGTGAGGAGATATCCACTCTGGAAGGTCAAAACTTGGGGCTGGAGAGCTGGTGGTGGCTTGGATCTGTGAGTTAACCCTGTAATTGCTTCAGGCGACCTCTGGTCGCATACTGAATTAATTTCAGCTCAGTTTTGCGATCAGACCTTCGGTTCCAGGGTTATGGTGGTACCAACTTAATTCGGTAATGGCGTCGCTCTTCCCTGGTTGGTTAGATCGTCCACCAAAGGCCCAAATATCGTCCTAAAATTAAAAGTAAAAGTATGCCGGGGTCAGTGATATATTTCCTGTCTGTCCTTTTTGTCTTACAGGTGGTAGCTCTTCCCGTTTATTTCCTGTGATTTTTCCAGGAAATTTTTCGGTTTACAAAAACTACCAAATGCGGTTTTTTGACAGGAACCAGGTGTAAATGGTCTGATTCCTGTTTAGCTCGGGGTTAACAGCTCAGAATTGGGAATGTACCCGTAATCTCTGTCTCTCTAGGTATCCCGGTTTGGGAATTAGGGAAATACCTATTAGGCTACCTACTTTCTTGCAGGTCTCCTATCTCCTGTGTTTTTCCTCCTAAAAATCCCAGAATTTGTGGAAGCCTTGGGAGCCAGCAAGGTTACTGAATTCTGGAATAAAATTGGGGGGTCGTCGCTCTTAATCTCTCTCTGGATGTCTGGAACTGTTTCCCACCACTACAATGCACGTGTTGAGTGTCGTTTTTTGAGTCTAGCTCCGTCAGTTATGGTCCGAATTCACTTCTTCAAACGGATTTGAGTGTTTCTCGTCAAGGCACGTGTTTCGACGTATTGCACGTCGTGCTAAAGTGAATTCGGGCCCCACGTGCTTTTTGTTTTTATAGCTATAACTCACGATTGCGTGGTGGGAAAAATCCAAAATTCCGCTGGGAGTAGGTCCTGGTGGAGTGTTCCAAGTTTCCAAAAGAAAATAAGTGGGTCACCGCTGAAAATCGTGCAGCGCACGGCCTCAAAGTTCCGTGCACGTGCCAAATATTGTTTTTTGGAGATAACTCCGTCGTTTTTCCACTTTTTCCAAAACTTTTTTCACTTTTGTGATCCACTTCACTGCGCGCACAACACTCTGAATTTTCGTAAAAATCAGAGCACTTTTCACTATTTTTAAGATTTTTCGAGCGCGGAGACACGTTAGAGAGCTGGCGTTTCGACTGCGGGCCAGGCGCAACGGTGGGTTAGGTTAGGTTAGGTTAGGTTAGGTTAGGTTAGGTTAGGTTAGGTTAGGTTAGGTTAGGTTAGGTTAGGTTAGGTTAGGTTAGGTTAGGTTAGGTTAGGTTAGGTTAGGTTAGGTTAGGTTAGGTTAGGTTAGGTTAGGTTAGGTTAGGTTAGGTTAGGTTAGGTTAGGTTAGGTTAGGTTAGGTTAGGTTAGGTTAGGTTAGGTTAGGTTAGGTTAGGTTAGGTTAGGTTAGGTTAGGTTAGGTTAGGTTAGGTTAGGTTAGGTTAGGTTAGGTTAGGTTAGGTTAGGTTAGGTTAGGTTAGGTTAGGTTAGGTTAGGTTAGGTTAGGTTAGGTTAGGTTAGGTTAGGTTAGGTTAGGTTAGGTTAGGTTAGGTTAGGTTAGGTTAGGTTAGGTTAGGTTAGGTTAGGTTAGGTTAGGTTAGGTTAGGTTAGGTTAGGTTAGGTTAGGTTAGGTTAGGTTAGGTTAGGTTAGGTTAGGTTAGGTTAGGTTAGGTTAGGTTAGGTTAGGTTAGGTTAGGTTAGGTTAGGTTAGGTTAGGTTAGGTTAGGTTAGGTTAGGTTAGGTTAGGTTAGGTTAGGTTAGGTTAGGTTAGGTTAGGTTAGGTTAGGTTAGGTTAGGTTAGGTTAGGTTAGGTTAGGTTAGGTTAGGTTTTTTTTTTTTTTTTTTTTTTTTTTCCCGGCGTCATACATCCGGGAGTCAGTGACCCTCTGACGTGGTATGTCAGAGACATTTTCTACCTCATTTTTATTTACTTAATTCTACTTAATTATTACTAATACAATGCTTTTTTTTTTTTTTTTTTTTTTTTTTTTTTTTTTTTTTTTTTTTAAGTATATTTATCTTATCTTAAGCCAATGTTAATCTAAAATTTTAATATCTACTTATTTGATCTACTTATTTAATTTTATTACTTGTTTTACTATATCTATACAATAGCTTACAAATACATCTCTTTTTAAAACATCTTCCATCAACAAATGGGCATTTCCTACTGTAAGATCACAGTCAAGTATATGTTCTGCTTCATATCTTTTAACACAAAATACCGGGCACTCAAAGAGGACATGGGGGAGGGTTTGGTTTGGTCCTGGTTCACAGATGCATGATGGGTCCTCTTTACACTTAAAACGGAACAGGTATTCAGAGAACCCACCATGCCCCGTTAGAACTTGCGCTAGGGTTTTGCACATAGTAAGTTTTTTAACTATTTTATAGCCCGTCACTGCATCCGGGAAGAAGGTTTTTGTAACCTGAGCGGTCGATCCCGACCTGTACCTATGGTTCCATTCGTCAAGAGTGTTCAGACGGGTCTGCCTCTTGACAAATGATACCGGGCACAGGTCATAATCCGGCTTCTTTTTAGATTTCAGAGCCGCTTCCTTCGCCAATTCGTCTGCTCTCTCGTTCCCCTGCAGCCCAGCGTGAGCCTTGATCCAGTAGAGCTCAACAATTTTATTTGACGCCCTGCTGGATCTGATGTTATTACGGGCTTCGACTGCAAGGGGATTGATTGAGCAGTTGTTTATAACTGTCTGCAGTGCGGCTCTGGAGTCACTATATATACCGAAGCAGGACTCATTTCGATTGAGGATTTCCCTAGTGGCTCGACATATTGCCAAGAGTTCGGCCTGGTAGACTGTGCAGTAAGATGATAGTTTTAACTTGAGGGTTTTGGTTTCGACATCGTTATTCCAGAACGATAACGCTGCCCCAACCTTACCCTCAAGTTTACTGCCGTCGGTGTATATTCTTACCTGATGTTTGTGGTTGTCAACTTGCTGTTGGTCTGCCAGGCACATGAATTCGAGGCGAATATGTTCTGCCGGGTGCTGCGTCTCGGCATATTCAACCATCTGTTCCATCTCCATCTCTCCTTGCTCTGGCTGTGTTATTCCCCTCCTTGCTTTAAAAAGAGCGGCTGCTTCTTTGATCCTGAGATCGAGGGGCAGTAACCCAGCCAGAAGAAGTGCCGAGCTTAGAGATACCGTTCGATATGCCTTGCACAGCTTTTGGGCTTTTGGGTTAGGTTAGGTTAGGTTAGGTTAGGTTAGGTTAGGTTAGGTTAGGTTAGGTTAGGTTAGGTTAGGTTAGGTTAGGTTAGGTTAGGTTAGGTTAGGTTAGGTTAGGTTAGGTTAGGTTAGGTTAGGTTAGGTTAGGTTAGGTTAGGTTAGGTTAGGTTAGGTTAGGTTAGGTTAGGTTAGGTTAGGTTAGGTTAGGTTAGGTTAGGTTAGGTTAGGTTAGGTTAGGTTAGGTTAGGTTAGGTTAGGTTAGGTTAGGTTAGGTTAGGTTAGGTTAGGTTAGGTTAGGTTAGGTTAGGTTAGGTTAGGTTAGGTTAGGTTAGGTTAGGTTAGGTTAGGTTAGGTTAGGTTAGGTTAGGTTAGGTTAGGTTAGGTTAGGTTAGGTTAGGTTAGGTTAGGTTAGGTTAGGTTAGGTTAGGTTAGGTTAGGTTAGGTTAGGTTAGGTTAGGTTAGGTTAGGTTAGGTTAGGTTAGGTTAGGTTAGGTTAGGTTAGGTTAGGTTAGGTTAGGTTAGGTTAGGTTAGGTTAGGTTAGGTTAGGTTAGGTTAGGTTAGGTTAGGTTAGGTTAGGTTAGGTTAGGTTAGGTTAGGTTAGGTTAGGTTAGGTTAGGTTAGGTTAGGTTAGGTTAGGTTAGGTTAGGTTAGGTTAGGTTAGGTTAGGTTAGGTTAGGTTAGGTTAGGTTAGGTTAGGTTAGGTTAGGTTAGGTTAGGTTAGGTTAGGTTAGGTTAGGTTAGGTTAGGTTAGGTTAGGTTAGGTTAGGTTAGGTTAGGTTAGGTTAGGTTAGGTTAGGTTAGGTTAGGTTAGGTTAGGTTAGGTTAGGTTAGGTTAGGTTAGGTTAGGTTAGGTTAGGTTAGGTTAGGTTAGGTTAGGTTAGGTTAGGTTAGGTTAGGTTAGGTTAGGTTAGGTTAGGTTAGGTTAGGTTAGGTTAGGTTAGGTTAGGTTAGGTTAGGTTAGGTTAGGTTAGGTTAGGTTAGGTTAGGTTAGGTTAGGTTAGGTTAGGTTAGGTTAGGTTAGGTTAGGTTAGGTTAGGTTAGGTTAGGTTAGGTTAGGTTAGGTTAGGTTAGGTTAGGTTAGGTTAGGTTAGGTTAGGTTAGGTTAGGTTAGGTTAGGTTAGGTTAGGTTAGGTTAGGTTAGGTTAGGTTAGGTTAGGTTAGGTTAGGTTAGGTTAGGTTAGGTTAGGTTAGGTTAGGTTAGGTTAGGTTAGGTTAGGTTAGGTTAGGTTAGGTTAGGTTAGGTTAGGTTAGGTTAGGTTAGGTTAGGTTAGGTTAGGTTAGGTTAGGTTAGGTTAGGTTAGGTTAGGTTAGGTTAGGTTAGGTTAGGTTAGGTTAGGTTAGGTTAGGTTAGGTTAGGTTAGGTTAGGTTAGGTTAGGTTAGGTTAGGTTAGGTTAGGTTAGGTTAGGTTAGGTTAGGTTAGGTTAGGTTAGGTTAGGTTAGGTTAGGTTAGGTTAGGTTAGGTTAGGTTAGGTTAGGTTAGGTTAGGTTAGGTTAGGTTAGGTTAGGTTAGGTTAGGTTAGGTTAGGTTAGGTTAGGTTAGGTTAGGTTAGGTTAGGTTAGGTTAGGTTAGGTTAGGTTAGGTTAGGTTAGGTTAGGTTAGGTTAGGTTAGGTTAGGTTAGGTTAGGTTAGGTTAGGTTAGGTTAGGTTAGGTTAGGTTAGGTTAGGTTAGGTTAGGTTAGGTTAGGTTAGGTTAGGTTAGGTTAGGTTAGGTTAGGTTAGGTTAGGTTAGGTTAGGTTAGGTTAGGTTAGGTTAGGTTAGGTTAGGTTAGGTTAGGTTAGGTTAGGTTAGGTTAGGTTAGGTTAGGTTAGGTTAGGTTAGGTTAGGTTAGGTTAGGTTAGGTTAGGTTAGGTTAGGTTAGGTTAGGTTAGGTTAG
>CATOAU010000002.1:0-20483 GCA_951394065.1 Venusia cambrica
ACGGGTAGTTCCGCAAAACTCCTCAGTGACGATGCAGCGCTGCGGGCGCGCGTATATCTGCAGGCGTATTTGTTTGACGACGACACCGCGTATTTGACGTCCACCATCCGCCCGCGCGCCCGAGTGTTGCGACGTTGCCAGTTCGTGCAATTTTATTTACACTTGTCAGGCAGAGGCACTCGTACTTTCGATGTTGCGAAATATACACGTATCGCGCTGCGTATTATTTGACGCTCAGCTTAAAAACTACAAGTAGGTAATAGGTACGTGCTTCGTTTGAGTGAAATGAGTTTCCGTAATACACGTAGCAGAAACATACTAAAGCTGTGCAATGAAAACCGAATGGCTACAGGCAAGTATGATTTTCTTCTAACTAGCTTATTAATTTAGTAGTACCTACCTACCTGCCTAGTTATATGTATTGTCTTTTGTTAGATGAATGAAATCCTACAGTGTAGATTTTTTACCCGACTGCTTAAGAAAGAGGGTAATGAATTTTAATGTGTACCTACCTGTGTAAGTTTGTCTGATTCTAAACGGCTTGACCGATTTGGAAATGCGAGTTGTCTCGTTCTCCAGAATGTCATAGGCTACATTTTATGTTTAAACACGTACTTTTACCATATTACATTAAAATTAAAAAAGATTTGTAACGTCAGTTCGAGTTAAATGAGTAATTATATTATATAGGTACCTACGTCTAACAGCTGCCAAGCAGTAGTGTGAAAACACTTCTATTTTTTTTATATCAATTCATAGTCTTGACTTCATTTTATAAGTACCTACTATAGGTACTTATACCTAAATACTTTAAAACTTATTGGAACCAACTCATCAATGTGGCGTCCGGTAGGTAGGTAGGTAGGTATATTGCGGCAAATGCGGAGGACGCCACTTTGAATGCGCTTTTACCTCCAGAGGAAGTCAGTTTGTTTGCTTATTGGATAAATATTATTACATTGATGAGTTGGTTCCAATAAGTTTTGAAATAATTAGGTATACCTATTCAGTAGGTACTTAGAGAATTAAGTCAAGACTAAGAATTGATGTAAAAAAAATGGTTGTCTCATACAAAGTGGCGTCCACCGGCGGCATTAGACCTAACGGTCGCTACTTTGCTTCTTTAGATAAACAAATAGGTGTAGTATTCTTATGAGCTATATTCTTTTTCTAGAACTAGGTTAATATGCAACATGAATTAAAAAGTTTTTTTTTGCATTATTAGAGGCATAGATTTGGCTCATTCACATTTATATTTTTCTTCATAAGCCATAAACAGCTACGAGCGTTGCATGAAAAGTATGATTTGGCCACACTGTAGAAAAAATATGATACAAAATCACTCAGGCCGCGAGCTGGATGACAGCGACGAAGACGCGGCGACGCCTCTAGGTTAGGTATGCCACTCGCCGCGCCGGCCGGGGCGCCCGCGCCTCTGCCATCCAAGACACTACATTGCAAATGTATGCATTCAAACGCGCCGCTATCATCCAATTCGCGGTCGGGAGCATTTACCTTAGATCTGCGCTTACCGAACACTGCGCAAGGAGGGTCACCTATGTTTCTCAAGGGTATGTACGTTATGTAAGTTTAAGTGATAGGAATAAGACAAGTAATAGTCTAATCCTTTTCTTACTAATATTATAAACGCGAAAGTTTGTATGGACGTATGGATGTTTGTTACTCTTTCTCGCAAAAACTACTGAATAGATTTTAATGAAACTTGAAATGTACATAGCTTGGGCCCTAACGTTTAACGTTTACGTGTTTGTTCGTTAAGGTTTAACGAACAAAGGCTCTGTCCAGCAGTGGACACTAATCGGCTGTAAAAGAAGAATAAAGAAACGAAAAATTGTTTTTTGACTATTTTTAAACCCCGATCTTCGCCCCCGATTTAAAAAGAGGGGTATTATAAGTTTGACCGTTATGTGTGTGTGTTTGACGGTATGTCTGTCTGTAGCACCGTAGCTCTTAAACGGGTGGACTGATCCAGATGCAACTTTTCTATTTGAAAGCAGGTTTTTTATCGGTGGTTTTTAAACATGTTTTATCAAAATCGGTTTAGCCGTTTCAAGTTCTGGTGATATTCATCAACTCTGTACTCTAAGTACTTAAGTTTGATCTTTAGTAAATTAGTAGTAATTTAGTAATTAATTACCTAATATATACTTCATTCATTCTTCATCATCATTATCTTCACAGCCCAAAAAGTCCATGGGCCTCTCCTAAAGTATAGGTACAATTGGGAATAGATCAATTATTTCATGATGAAATATCGGGGTTATTAATTTTTTTTACTTGTTATTTTAAAACGCAGTCCGGTTCTATATTTTTTAACAATTTAATGTATTCCTACACCGCTCGTAGCTGATTACGCTTATTTTACAAACATTTGTTGAAATATTTTTAACATAATAGGATTCTTCTGAAGGACCAATAGCATTATACTATGCGGATATTTTTAATTGTGAAAAACTAATAATACGCGACAACTTGAAACACGCTTTAGGTACTTTTAATCAATAATGTAATTATTTTTAGGTGAAAGGCAAAAAGAAAAAAAGAGAAAAGCAAACTCAAAAGATCTATCGCCATTTGATGATTCTTCGCCATGTGATGATCCTCCGCCATTTGACGATCCTCTGCCAATGGATGATCCTCCGCCATTTGATGATTCATCGCCATGTGATGATCCTCCGCCAATTGATAATTCTACGCGATTCGATGATCCTCCAACATATGAATATCCTTTAGGAGATTCCACATTTTTAAACAATATATCTGAATCGCCGATACCAAATTTCGACTTTATCAGTGACGTTAGCGAAGGATCTAATGACCAAAATTATACACCATCATCGAATGGCGATGAAACGTCATCAGATGACGATCATGAGCCGGATGACCCGGCAGAAACTGAGTGCTTCGATAGGTCCTACAAGGTAAATATAGAATTAATATTCCTAGCGATTCCAATCTTTACTTTTATATATTTTTAACTAGCCGCGCTTTGCGGTTTCACCCACGCAAAAATAGTTTCTTATGTGCTTTAAGTCTTCCTTATCTTTTAAAGTATATTTTTCCCTTTCATTAAAATCTGTTCAGCCGTTTAGTCGTGTTTCACTTTTACACATTAAGTAGGAAGTTTTAGTTGTTGTTTTATGTCCTATGTAACTAGCATAATAAATCCAGTATTTATATTTAGCATTGTGTAGGTCTAGGTATCATCTCATTGTCACTTATATTTAAATAAAATTAGTTTTAGCCTGTTAAACATAATAATTTATTAAAATTTATTTTGAAATATTTTAGGATACCAAAACATCAGATAAAGAAAATGAAATGGCATCAGAGGAACATTTAGAAGCTGGAGAAAAGGTGGTAAGGAAAGAACAAGATTCAGGCACACCGTCAGAAGATACGAAAGGTAAACGCATTCGAGAAAGAGATTTCTGTTTTTATTGTGAAACCTTTGTTCTAAATTTTGCAAGACATATGGTCCGCAACCATGTATCAGAACCCGAAGTTCAATTTGCAATCGCTAAGCCCAAAAATAGCTTGGCGCGTAAAAATACATTTGCAGACTTAAGAAAAAAAGGTAATTTTGTAAGTAATTCACAAACTGGGTTCAAACCTGTGAAGAAGTGTAGGTTTTCTGATAAAAATGACTATTTACCATGCTCAAAATGTTTAGGATTTTATGTCAAAAAACAATTGTGGCGACACGTAAAAAAATGCGATGATAGTACACCGTCAAACAACGCACAAGTTAAGGCACAAAACTTTCTTGTACGTCATGTGAAAGTTGACAAAAACTTGATTAATAATGTATTTCCACGTATGAAACCAGATAAAACTTCATTGGTTGCAAAAAAAGACAAATTGATTTGTATGTTCGGAGCACAGTATTTGAGGACACACCGTGAAGAACATTTTGCAACTGTTGTTTCACGTAAAATGAGGGAATTGGCGAAATTGCTAATGGAAGTGACTAAATTGAAGCCGGATATTACCAGCCTTGAACAAGTACTAAAACCGCAATACTATGACACTTTAGTACATGCGACCAAAGTCGTAGCCCGGTTCAATGAAGAAAAGAGACAATTTGACGCACCGACCTACGCGATGAACATTGCAACATCTATAAAGCAATGTTGTAGTATAGCTTTACTGGAGAGTTGTAAAAAGGAAGCCACCATTGGCACGGCAAGTGTTCAAGCTGATCTAAATACACTTTCGAAATTAATTACAGAAAATTGGAAGTTTGATATATCTAGCCAGGCTGCTGATGATCTGAATGTCAAAAAATGGAACAAAACAACAATTGTTCCACTTGCTGCTGATTTAAAATTATTCAAAGATTATCTGCGGGGTGTCTCAAAACGGTCATCAGAAAATTTAACACAATCGAAGGAAAAAATGAATGTTGAAGCTTTTAACAGCTTGGTAGAGAGTACATATTGTCGCGTGCTCCTTCTTAATAGACGTCGACCCGGTGAACTTCAACGTTTAAAATTAAGTGATTACAAGGAACACGGGAACGAAAGCAATAAATATGAAGAATTTGACAAAGTTCTTTCTGCGACAGAAAAGATTTTAGTAGATAAATTAAAAAGAATTGTGATCCGTGGTAAAAGAGGAAGAGGAGTTCCAGTCCTATTTAGTACAGATGTTCAAGATGACATAGAAAAAATATTATCAGTGAGACATATGTACATTAAAAATGACAACAATTTTCTTTTTGTAAAAGTAGGTGGAGGAACTGTTTGTGGCTACAAAATTTTAAAAAAGTATGCTCAAGCATGCGGAGCTAAAAATTTCCAAGCTCTTACGTCTACGCGGCTTCGTAAACACTTAGCCACGATGACTCAATTATTTACCATGACTGAAACAGAGCTAGAGCAACTAGCTAACTTTATGGGTCACACTTTAAGTGTACATAGAGATAATTATCGTTTACCAAGCGATGTTTATCAAACAGCAAAAATCTCTAAGCTTTTACTTTTAATGGAAGATGGAAAAGCAGATAAATATCAAGGGAAAACTTTAGACGAAATAGACTTAAACATGAATGAAGAAGTTATAGGAGACGAAATAGAAAACCAGGAAGTTCTTGAGTTTGAATTAGAAGAAGAAGCTGAACTATTACAAAATATGAATCCAAAGCGAAATACTAATTTGAGTAATACCGATCAAGTGATTTTACAAGAGTCGACTAATAAAATATCTACGGACATTAACAAAAAAAAAAAAAGAACACTTGTTCCTTGGACTGCAGAACAAAAAAATGTAGTGGTAAAATACTTTAAAGATCATATCAAGCACAAAAAACCCCCAAAACGTGCAGAATGTGACGAATTAACAGCAAAAAATCCTACACTTCTTCACAATAAAGACTGGCTAAAAATTAAAGTGTTTGTTCAAAACACTTATACCAAAAATTGATTATTTTAGAATGAACAATTAAGAACGGATTAATGCCAATTTACCTTCTTGATTTTGTTATATGGTAAAAGCAAATCTTTTTGTTTGAACTTATCCCCTAAGTGTGCGGTTGACACTATAAAAATATAAATTTATGTTTTAATACATTTTTTACATTAAATGGAAGCCAACCCGTCATACTCAACTCTTTTCTTAACCTACAACCTACAACCCTCGTAGCTGATTTGGGCATTGTTACATACGTTTATTTTAGATATTATGGTACACCTGTGCCTGTACCACCATATTCCGATCGCGGTCGCTTTAACTTTCTAAAGTTCGATTTACTACAAATTTAAATTATATTTTCTCTATAAATAAGCAGTTTTACCATTGTACTAAAGTACTATAGTAAAACTGTTCAAGTCGCAACTAAACAATCTGTAATTTGGATTTGATATAAACAGAATTTTTAAAAGAGAAAGCGATCGCGTTGGTTATACGGTGGTAGGTACGCCCCCTGATCTCATTATAATAAAATATGTTAGTTTTAAGTTATTGCCAAAAATAATCCTGTTTCAAAACAATAGAGAATTATACTGTACCTATTACATAATTATACCTGTGCCTGTACTGTACCACCGTATTCCGATCGCAGTCGCTTTCGCTCTTTAAAGTTCGATTTACTACAAATTTAAAGTATATTTTCTCCATAAATAAACAGTTTTAGTATTGTACTTTACGAAAGTTCAAGTCGCAACAAAGCAATCACTTGGATATCTTTGGATTTGATATAAATCGAAATTTTAAAAGCAAAAGCGATCGCGATGGGATTACGGTAGTACGCCCCCGATCTCATTATAATAAAATATGTTAGTTTTAAGTTATTGCCAAAAAGAGTCCTATTTCAAAATAATAGAGAATTATACTGTACCTATTACTTTATGTTCATAAGCTAATATTTTATGAAGATTATCGTCTCCTTTTCCATTTAATAGTAATAATATTGTCATCGTATTCACGTTGCACGCTTGCACGAAACTGACTGATATTCTTCATTGTGTGAGCGAGATACCTAAGTATTCCAAGCCTTAAATATTTTATACAACAACAAGGCTTCATGTTTGTGACAATTCAATCGCACAGACCTACGCATAATTTTTCTCGAAATTAATATTAAGTACCTACCTACCTACCTTTAAAATATTCTTCGGTTTTCTCCGCAATGCGGGCTATCCCTTAGATTTATATACTTAGATTATTTTGACGAAATATATTATTTCTCATAAGATAATGCTCAAAACAGATTTGTTTCAAAACGCCTAGTTATATAATGAAAAATGTAACAATGAGAGTGAACACTTGACAATAATAAAACAGTGATTACCAAAAAATCTTTTATTTGAAGTAGGTAGATAGAAATTAAATATTATGAAAACATGGTCCGTCCTAGCGTGCCGATGAATGTTAGGTAGGTAACTGCAACGAGTATTTTTCTGAAACAAGACGATAGGTTCATTAGAAAACGCTCACACCGACCAATAAATTATAGACGGGCGAAGTAGCAAACAATAGCTAGTGTTATAAGTAATAGGTACGCTCTGTGCGTATGACCGAGGCAGATGGTACCTAGGCTAGTTAGGTACCTACTTACCTACAGCGATATAAGTAGAGAGACATGCCCTCCCCTCCCTACACAATGGGGACTTGCCCTAATCACCACGCTTGGCAGGCGGTTGGTGATATGCAGCAGCATCGACCTGAGTCTCTATAGATATAGAGACTCAGGTCGATGCAGCTGCATATCTCCTGTTATAGTCCTGTAGTCGCCTCTTACGACATCTACGGTAGGTAAGGGAGGGGCCCATATGCCGGGGCTGCCACGGCGAATGTAGAAAGAAGGTCACCTGCCTAGGTATTTTTTGGTTTTATAACACGTAGGAGGAATAGGAACATAGGTAAGTTCATTATAATAGCACATCAAGAGTGTAAGCTTGCACTGAGCTTACCAGTCTGTAGGTATATTTAAGTAGGTAGGTTTTAACTAATTAATATAAGCGAGCAGGTACTTACCAATTATTTACAAAAACATTCATCCTCTGGGTATTCTTCTTCTGGTATATTCATTCATTATATGGTGGGTATATTTCTTGTGGTGGTCGTAGATTGCGTGTTGGCAAATATTGCACCAGAAAAAGGCACTGTGGTTATAGGTTTTGTATGTTATTACGATTCATGGATCGCACAAAATGATACGGAATTATATATTATCATAATTTATTAGTTTACCACAAATACATTTTTTCACTAACATAAAGTGGGTAGACTTGTGATATATATATGACTTGTGATAAAGTGGGTACCATCTTTGAGAAACATTTTAAAGTCCTTTTTTTTAAAACATGTCCACATCCAAAATTACAACCATGATTGTCACGCGACAAGTGAGTGACGAATTCACCGACTGTCTAGTTACACTTACTACCTACCGTAACTATACATATAACTCATGACGGTTAACATATTAATGCTCGAGGTAGGTTAGCTAAAAGAAAGAGATAGATCGTAAGTAAATGCTTGCAACGTCGCATTTCCACGCACACACACACAAGGACGTCAAATAATCGATGCAATAGATAAAAAATGATGAATATATGAAGGAAACCAGAATGTCATCATTATGGTTCGGGGTTCACATATGCTTGTGCATGACTGTAAGAAGAATATTTTTGCAAATCAAGTCACATGAAAATGACAGATTCCACGGAGTAGGCTATCATTAAACTAAGCAATATATGCATAGAAATTCATAAAAATGTAAACAGAACTGGGGGACGTCATACCGATGCACAACATGCATGACGCCAAAAGTGACGCTGGATGTATATATATATATATATATATATATATATATATATATATATATATATATATATAATGATAATGACACTGCCTCTGTGGTCTAGTGGTTCACCCACCGATGTGCTTGGTTTGGTTGGTGGTAGGACTTTGTTTAAGTCCGCCTGGCTACCTACCACCATCTTACCTAATTCTGTTACCATAATAGCTCATTATCAGAGCATCATAGCTCGGTAGTAGCTCTGCCTTCTGCGCTGTAGGTTGTGGGCTCGATTCCCACCCAGGACAAACATTTATGTGATGAATATAGATGTTTGTTCTGTGTTTTGGTGTGTATTGTATGATAAGTATGTATTTACAAAAAAAAGTATTTATGTATTCTATCAGTAATCTAGTTCCCATATTACAAGCTATGCTTAGTTTGGGACTAGATGGCGCTGTGTGAAATTAATGTACTGTAATTTTATATATTTTTTTTGTGTCTGACATTTAGGTAAGATAGCCGGTTTCTCAGTTAGTTGAGGATTCCGGGTGAAGTGCGCCTCCACCTTCGGCCTTACTTAACTTGTTACCAAGTGAGATGAAGGCCAAGCGCTTCCCCGTCGTACAATAAATAAAAATTAATAATGTCGAATTATATTAAAATAATAAAAGTCCTGATGACTTATATTATTAAAATGTAATTTGACATAATCCATGAATTCCCCATTTGAGTATCGTTTATAGAATAGTGAGTGGAATGAGACCTATGCAATTTGTTACCAGGTGAGATGAAGGCCAAGCGTTTCCCCGTCGTACAATAAATAAAATGAATAATCAAATTAGATTAAAATAATAAAAGTCCTGATGACTTTTATAATTGAAATGTAATTTGACATAGTCCATTTGGGTATCGTTTATAGAACAGTGAGTGGAATGAGACCTGTGCAGTAACAGCAGCTGGTCCCCTCGGACCTCGGCCTCGAGGTGTGAGTTGGCGACCCGCGAGGGAAGCAGCGCGGCGAGACGCGTCAGCTCGTGGTAGTGCGTCGCGAACAGACAGAAGCACTGCGCTCGCGTCGCCAGCTCTCTGCAAATACCATTCCTTCATCGTTATCGACCCTCCTACTCAACACGTGGATGACCAAACACGATCTAACCAGGACAAAGGAACTACTAATCTATTGTAATCTATTCGGAACATCAAACAACCACACTCATGTAACGTAACAGACATAAATAACACGATAGATATACAAGTGTGACCAGCCCGTTGTACTGGGTTACATATAAACATCAAAGGCATGGTTACATTCATTATCCTTGTGCGCAAGTGAAACCGTTGGGTTTAATTAGATTTTTCAAACCCCTTAGAGTGAATGATTTCCCTTCTGCTCGGTTCATGTCGTTGCAGAGTACACGTCTCAACTCAAATACACATTATGTGTCTTCCATTTGTTGTACCAATTCCCTCCACCTAGTTTTAAAATTATGTAACAAATTAATTATCGATTACAGAAAAAAAGTTTGAATGATTATTACTAACACAAAATCATTAAAAACACAACTTCATTATGCAAAAGCAACGTTTGAACTCATCTGCCACTCCTCAACTTACCGGGGACGGCGCCACTTTCGCCGACTTTGACTTGACTTTGGCCCGGGCCGTCTATATAACGTCCAGCGTTGGACGTGACTGTGTATGAGACATACTCACTCGGCGATGGCCCAGGCGATGCCGCAGCCTTCGTACGTGGAAGTCCCGCGGCCGAGCTCGTCTATCAGAACCAATGAGTCCGGGCCGGCTGTCTGACAAACAAACAGACACGTTATAAAATACCTTAAGATATATCGGTCAAGAGTACGCACACTGACAGTTCCGAAGACTCAGGGTAGTCATTCATTTCCTTTTTTAAAAATATTACATGCACTTAGATAGGTCAAGTCAAATGATAAATTGACAAATTACTTTTGACGTGACAAATTTAATGTTAGGTGGTATTTACACATATGGTATTATACAGTGTTATTGACCAAATCGCTTTTGAAGTACTAATGTACGATTAAATACTGCAGCAATGCCCCAAAAAATTAACCCGTAACTCATAAGCGAGTGGAAGTATGCAAAGTAAGCATAATTATCTGGGTTACAAAAAGTAAGGTGTCTGCCAGTACCACTACTCACCCGTAGTATAGCGGCGGACTCCACCATCTCCCTCATGAAGGTGCTCTGTCCCTTGCCCTCCTCGTCCCTCGCCCCCACCCTCGCCCGTACTGCCCGCAGTCGAGGTAGTACTGCACTCGCACTGGGTACGAGACTCCCCGCGTGCGCCAGTACCACGGCCGCCCCCACTGACCGCATCCACGTGGACTTGCCGCCCATGTTCGCGCCGGTCACCACGTGCATTATTTGTGACCCTGCAACGAATACACAGATTACAATAGCATTATCCTCTAAGGAGTTTGTATGTAAATTCCACCCTATAAGGGGTTAAATGGGGCGAAATAGCTTCTATGCATAATATCTATTTGTGATCCGATCGAGTTGAATTGAGTATTTATAATAACTATGAAATGCTAATTGTAAAAAAAAATTGGAGATTTTTCCTCTAAAAGGGTCAAAGGGGGCAAAACTTGTTATATGGAGAAATCTTTATATTTGATCCGATAGAATTGAAATTGTGTGCGTGTGTCTATTATAACATGTTTAATTAGAAAAAAAAAACAGAAAATCTTACTATTAAAACGTGAAATGGGGCAAAACGCTATTCATCTAAGACCTTTATCATTCGAAAGAGTATGTTTTTGTGATTCAAATACTATTGAGATGCTCATGTTTTTTATTATTAGCATCTCAATAATAAATTAAAGCCCATGTATAAAGATGGAAACACAGTACTTTGGGAAAACAAAAATAGTATATAGTGAGAAACATACCTCGTTTGAAGGAGACGTCGTTAGGTATATAGGACACCCCGTCCTGCACCTCGACGCACGCGTGTCTCAGAGCGGCCATGTGCAGTGCGTCGGTAGTCTCCGTGAGTACGGGCCGGCAGTACGGCGCCGGGGCCGTACTGGCGCACACGGCGAACGACACCAAGACGTCCAGTCTGGACAGGATGTGCGAGAGGCTGAATAGACAATCTGAGTAACCCGCTGGAAAATACATACTCATTTGTAATTACAGCGCTTCATGTAATAGCTTCCGAAGAATCGTGGTAACAGGCAAAGTGGTCAATATGCGGTGGAGCGACCATATCGTCTCACCGTTGGTAACCAGATCCCGGTTGTACGGAGTACCGCACGATAGGTACCTGGCATATGAATGTCTGAAGTAGGTCATGTCACCAGCATTTTCATAACTCACACATACAATTGTGCTGTTCTGTCTCCATATTTTATTGCTATTTCTTGTTATTAAAATCGGTTTTAAACGAGAACTCGTGGGTTTGTTTCGTACTTTTAACTTTCCCGCTACAATAACGATAATCCTAACACCAATGGAGATGCATTGTCTAGTCAAAGGTCCCACATAAAGGTCTCGACCCTCAGCAGTGAGGATACCGATCCCAGAGCCCCCTCAGCACGGGGAGGGGATAATAATTTTGTCCTCTGTTTTTATCCACCATCGGGAGACAAAATGCTGTCAAAGGTGGATAAAAACAAAGGACAAAAATTATATACCCGCCCCGTGCTGAGGGGGATGAAATAACTTGTCGTGAGTGACTTTTCGACTGATATACAACGCACCGCCTACACGGTTTCTCCTAGCGACTTAAATGGTGGTATGTTACTTATAAGGTGTTTATTTTCGTTCGACGGATATGTGCCTGGCTTTCATCTCACATGATTTTCAAGTAATGATAAGGCCGATGGTGGAAGCGCACTTCACCCGGAATAAAACAAACTGAGGAACTGGCTATCTTACCTCTGAATGCCGGAACACAACTATTCAAGATTTTTTATCATGGAGACAGAATCAGGTAAGATGGTAAGATCCATCTTACCTAATTCTGTCTGGCCTAAGCCAGGCGGATTTAAAACAAAGTCCTACCACCAACCAAACCAAGCACAATATATTGTACTCCCCCTGGGGATCGAACCCGGTGGACGAACCACTACACCACAGAGATGGTTAGAGGCGGTGTGTATACTAGCCACTCACCAGCGATCGCTACGATCTCGGCGACCACTTTGTCCTGCTCCCTCTCGCTGCTGGTCCTGTCGCCACTCACCAGCGATCGCTACGATCTCGGCGACCACTTTGTCCTGCTCCCTCTCGCTGCTGGCCCTGTCGCCACTCACCAGCGATCGCTACGATCTCGGCGACCACTTTGTCCTGCTCCCTCTCGCTGCTGGCCCTGTCGCCACTCACCAGCGATCGCTACGATCTCGGCGACCACTTTGTCCTGCTCCCTCTCGTAGCTGGTCCTGTCGCCACTCACCAGCGATCGCTACGATCTCGGCGACCACTTTGTCCTGCTCCCTCTCGCTGCTGGCCCTGTCGCCACTCACCAGCGATCGCTACGATCTCGGCGACCACTTTGTCCTGCTCCCTCTCGTAGCTGGTCCTGTCGCCACTCACCAGCGATCGCTACGATCTCGGCGACCACTTTGTCCTGCTCCCTCTCGCTGCTGGTCCTGTCGCCACTCACCAGCGATCGCTACGATCTCGGCGACCACTTTGTCCTGCTCCCTCTCGTAGCTGGTCCTGTCCCGCCGGTACTCCTCCCCGAGGTCCGCCAGCGCGCGGCTGCAGAACCTCACGCCTCCTTTCACCGCGTCCACGATCGTGTACTTCTTCATGCCGCGGAGGACCGGCTCCTCTTTCATCGTCACCCTGAAGCATTCATCTCGACAACTTGAAACTTTGTTGGATTCAGAATTGTTTTTAATATTACCTTTTTATAGGTATAGGCATTGTATTTGTATGTTTCCCGGATTAAATAAAATAAAAATAATTTGTATTTTAAATTTACGAATAAATAATAAGTCAGGAAGTCTAATTCAAAGTAAATTTCGACCAAAAATAGGCCCTAATTTAAACCAAAACGACGTATGGGTTAAAAAACGAATCACGTCCATAGTTACAAATAGACATCTTTGGTGATTGGTTTAAATTCTGAACGTATGCAGGGATTGGTTCCCGCTTGCGGAAAATACAATTTTAAAAAATTTACTGACTTCATTTTGCATAGTATTGACCATCTCAGTTTGATAACATATTTGAACATCTTTGAATATAATCACTATTGCTACTTATTTACTAGTGAAAACTTTCGCGACGTGTGCTCGCTTGCAAGTTAAATATCCTCACGATGACGCTTTGGACACGACTTTTAAGCCCCGCCTACTTGGACACAACTTTTGTTGGGTCATTTTTTAACACAGTTACATTTCCTGACTCATCGTTTATTTGTAGCTTAAAATACATAAATACAATATTAATAACCAACGTTGGTTAACACCAGGTAAGGATAACTCCATGTCGAGACGCCGAGGGTTGGCCACGACGTCGTTGCGAGCCAGTTGTGTCGCCTTTTGGCTTGCGGTGCGGTCTGACACCGGCCGAGTACCACGTGATGGTACAACGCTGCCATCGTAAATATTTACAAAGGGAAAGGCTCGCGGTTGTAAAACATAAGTTATTAGCCTGCTCAGCGTTGTTGGCAACTTGTATAAATGATAAATGATTTATTGGTTTGTTCAATCATGGTACATAAAATGTGAATCATGTATGCGAAAGTGTGTGAAAAAAACCGATGAGAACATATGGGAGGCACAAGCAGGGCTTCGAAAGGGAATGGGAAGTACGGATCAGCAGGCTTAACCTCGAATCCAATAAAATTCCAATACAATATCAATCGCAATCCAATACTCAAACATTATTGACTAGTTGCCGTACTCTTGAAAAACAATTCGATAGCATTGGATTGAAATCGTAATTGCGTTAGTATTGGATGATGATTGTGACACATGAAGTTAGCTGCATTATATTCAGCACTAGGGATGTTTGCTTGTATTGAATCAATAATTTAGGTATCAATAATATATGCACAAAAATACATTTTATTGCGAAAATGTTACACATTTGCTATTGCCTCAATTCCGATTTCAACGCAACACCAAACACAATACGTAGATGTCAATTTTTGGTCTCTATTGGATTGGACAATTCAATTCCAATCGCGATTAGTTCATTCAATATCCACACAATATGAAATCATTTTGGCGCTAGGTTCGCATTCAAGAGTATTCAAGAGTAAGAAATGACACAAATTCAATTCCGATTGAATACCGATCGGTCTTCTCTCTATAAGCAATATCCAAAATGTTTCTGGCTAAAACTCCGTGCCTTTGCAGACCTTGAGACAAATAACTGTAACTAATATTAACGGGATACTTACCATGATTATTTGTTTTTTTATATTATTAATAGTGTTCATAACCATGATAGTTTCAAAAGTATTTTTTAAGAGATACAACAAGCAAGCGAGCCCAGCTGGTGGTAAGTGCATCTCTTGCCTATAGCAATGCCTCATTGCGTAGGTCACATCTACAACATAGCCTACACGGCACTGCATTGCGCCCGTCAACTTTCATAAAGCGACAAATAGCTCTGGACTGATGTAAAATCCACACAATTGAACTAATTAGCTAATCAAGGATTCCAAGGAGCCGGTACCTGAAGTGGAATCCGTTCTGCGGGGTACTCTCCAGTTTGATTGTCTTCCCGGGCTCCAACTTGAGGTCCCTCGCGGCTCGACGCAGTTCCTTCTCAGCCGCTGACGTGAGCCGCTCCAGAGCCGAGCGGAGAGCTTGCAGCTGCTCATCGAACGACGGCTTCACCAGGTACTCGCCTGCGATTTATATTTTAAAAATAAAAAATAAATATTACAGGACATTAATTTTACACAGCGCCATCTAGCCCCAAACTGAGAATAGCTTGTAACATGGGAACTAGATTACGGATAGAATACTTAAATACTTTTTGTAAATACATACGTACTATATGATACAACTCCCAAACACAGAACAAACATCTATATTCATCACACAAATGTTTGTCCTGGGTGGGAGTCGAACCCACAACGTACAGCGCAGAAGGCAGTTACTACCAACTATGAGGGTTAATCGAATGAATAAATCGAGTACCTTTATCGATGGCGTCCATGTCGATGGTGGCCTCGATCATCTCCTGGAACTTGTCCAGGTCATCGTGCAGGTCGGAGAGCGGCTCCGAGAGGGAGGAGTGCACGGTGGGGTGGTTCGCAGAGGACAGGCATTGCAGCAACGATGGGAGGCGGCTTATCGCCTGCAGGGAGGAACGTACCGAGGGTCAGACGACGGTAGCCGAGAGATGAGTACGGCGTCCCGACACTCCATGTCCATCCTACCCGACGTAAGAAACTGACCAAACGATCGGAAGCTGGCTTTATGCCTCGCAAAAAGGTCTGTTCTTCGATTTGAGAACTGTGTTCTTGTTTTTGTGACAGCGTTGGACCAACTAAAAAAAAAGCCTTGAAATTCTAGTAAATAACGTGGCCTAACACAAATCACGTTCGTCTAAAAGGAACTTTTCACTCTGGACTTGAAGACTTGTGCTGGAAACAGACGAGGGCAAGTTTTATTTTTCATCTGTCATAGATGGATCGTCTGTTATTATAATATTAGTTCCCCGTTTGTCCGCGACAGACCACTTTGTGAAGACGAAAGGGAACCAGCATCAACACAGTATATAATCCCACGGGTCTTTTACAGACTGTAATGAAGCTTCCTCAAAGCGCCACCAAAATTTCCGCTATCGAATTCAAAATATATAATTAAAAGAGCCTATTACAAAATAATTGACTGTATCGACGATAGTCACTTCTTGTTGGTAGCTAAATAGTTATTTGTAAAACAGACTGCCCATTAGGTAGTAATAAATATTTTCACACCACCTGCTCGACAATGCCAAATTACATATCATACCAACCTTACGTAAAGCAAGTCATTAAAGCCCTAGGCTTTAGCCTGGGTGTAATGTTGGACTGAATCTCACTATAACCCGCTGGGTTTTAATGTTTTTACTTTTCACAGTTCTTATTGCAATGGCCTTAAAGTCTAATTTCGTAATAATAGATCAACAGACTAATATACTCGAAGGCCGGGGCCGCCGCCGCGTCGAACTTATTTGAAAATCGAACTCTTTCTAAAATCGAGCTGGCCACGGCAAGCTGAATGGAACACATTTGAAATTAAACGAAAGCCGCGAGTATTGTAAGACACTGCAATAATATACGTAATAACTGCAAAGATTTTATAAAAATATATCAAAATAGAAGAAAAGTTCTGTTAAAATGTCAATCTCAAGTACCACCTTCCCCAACCTTCTCATCGAATCCTCAACCAACTGAGGAACTGTGTACGATTCTATAATAAGCTTCCTCAAAGCGCCACCAAAATTTCCGCTATTGTACTAAAAATATATAATTAAAAGAGCCTATTACAAAATAAGTGACTGTATCGACGATAGTCACTTATTGGTGGCAGCTAAATAGTTATTTGTAACAAGTTAAGATAAGCCGTACGTAAAGGCGCACTTCACCCGGAATCCTCAACAAACTGAGGAGCCGGCTATCTTACCTTAATACCGGAACACAACATTATTTATAACTGTTGTTAAGGCGACATGATTAGGTAAGATGATGGTAGCTAGCCTAATACGCTATACCATATTTCAGTCCATCAGGGTCTCCCCCTGGAGAGACGGTCCCACCTGGTAGATCCTGTAGCAGTCGTGCAGAGTGGCCTTCTTCCGTGTGAGTCTCCTGGCCAGCGCCTGCAGGTCCGGGATCCTGCGCAGCTGGTCCCCGTGCAGCTGCAGCCGCAGCGAGGAGTTGGAGACGAGCAGCTCCACCACGTCCAGACGCTCGTTGATCAGGTTGATGTCGCGGAGAGGCTGACGTAGCCACTGGGCTAGCAGCCTACAATCATTTTACAGTTATACTAACGAAATGCCTCTCGTCTGTCTGATACGTGTCCACGACTGAACAGATTGACGAATTTTGGTAAAGATATAGATATTTTGTATTCTGGAAGGCCATTGGCTTCTTTGACCTCGATAACCATATGGGCGAGGCCACGGCCAAAAGTAAATAATAAATATAATAGAAACAACACTCAACAGTAACTAACAGACTCACGACTTTTCCCCTTCGCGTATTGTTTGAGCGTGGATATTATGATTATCGTGAATAGCTTATATAGTTACAAAAATACTGTTAATTAAAAAAAAATGCGTAATACCACGCAGAACACTATCAACAGGCCATTTGTGTCCACTTCTGGACAAAGCTACCTCCAAAGATAGATGATTTTGCATTAATCACCACGCTTGGCAGGCGCATTGGTGATCCCAGTCAAGGTGTAGATGATACACAGAAGGAAGATGCTGCCCTTCTTCCGGTGAGTTAGTCGGCTTTTACGACACCCACGGGCTGAGATTCATATGCAGCGCATATCTGGTTCTATGTATCTTAGGACGTTATAAAACTGCGGGGATCTACGTCCTAGTGGGCAACGGAATCGATGTCCTTAAGTCAACGGCTATCCCATAGCTGGTGGTGGACCTGTAGTCCGCCTGGCCACCCTGCTGCAGTGCGCCAACCACTCCGCCGTGTGCTATCGGGAATGCCGGTGCATCATCAGGCAGCTTAGACCTGAACCTCGCCCAGGAGACGCCCAGGCGAGATCTGGAGCATTCCCATAAATGCGTCTCCCGGAGAATACACTGAGCACAGCGATTTTCAAACACACGGAAAGTTTTCTCATCGGAAACAACACTTTTTGTCGGACAAAGAACTCGACAGATTTCATCAAAAATCGAATTCTAATATCAAAATATAAACATTTCTGAGTTCAGGAGGGTGGGTGACTACTGTATAATGACCGTTTCCCTTGGTGCGTGCGACACCTGTCCAGCAACCCGAACAGACTCCTGTTGGGGGAGTGGTTGGTGTCTCCCAGCTCCGGCAGCACGTTGAGTGCGCTGAGGGCAGCCGCGTCCAGGTGGAGGAAGCAATCCGGCTGGATCGTACACAGGCGGAACCTGCACGAGAAATACTAATAATGTTGTGTTCCGGCATTTAGTGATACGATAGCCAGTTCCTCAGTTTGTTGAGGATTCCGGGTGAAGTGCGCTTCCACCTTGCCTTGTCATTACTTGAAAAATCAAGTGAGAGGCTAATCACGTCCCCCATCGTACAATAAGAAAATAAAAAAGTTGGTAGTAGCTCTGCCTCCTGCGCTGTAGGTCAGTATTTTTGTACTACCAAGTCGGCAAACAGGCATACAACATTTTTTTTATTGAACGGCGGGTAAGCACTTGACCTTCATCTCACCTGGTTACAAGTTGAGCTAAGGCCGAAGGTGGCGCACTTCACCCGGAATCCTCAACAAACTGAGAAACGGGCTATCTTACCTCTAAACGTCGGAACACAGCAATTTTTAGAATTATTATTATGGACTAACTATAGCCTATGGACTTGCATTACCAGAAGCATAACTCGCGCGTTGACGACCCGCTTGATGGAGCCCTGACGACCTTACTTACCGCAGGAACGCAATGTTCCTATATAGGTATATTGTTTTTTTATTGTACGACGGGGAAGCTCGACCTTCATCTGTTCTAGTTACAAGTTGAGATAAGTCCGAAGGTGGAGGCGCACTTTACCCAGAATCCTAACGGAAGAACTAACTATCTTACCTCTGAATGCCAGAACACAACAACTTTCTTTAAGAATTGATATTATGACGACGTAATAAGGTAAGATGGTGGTAGATAGCCAGGCAGGCTCAAACAAAATCCTACCACCAACCAAACCAAGCACAATAATGAACCCGGGACCTCTGGATGTTAAATCGGTGGGAACACAGAAGCGGTTAAATTCGTAATTAATAAATAGTGTTCTATTTATTATCAATTATTCATGTTTATTTACTCTCTGCCTCAGCATAATGTGGTATAAACCTAAATTATCACCGCTTATATCTTCAAAAACTGTTTTAAATTGCACAGTAAAACATTTGTTTATTGAAATGCAATAACGGATTTTAGTTTTATTTCACAAACTTACCGACCAAAGTTGGTGCTCTCACTGGTCAAAGCGCTGTACTTGACGGCCGCAGCTAAACAAGACATAGCTATTTGACTGCGGGTCTCCTCGAACGCGTGCGCGTCCTGTTGCTGACTCGCGCTGAACTTCAGCAGTCGGTTCAGGTCTTGGATGATGCCTTCGGTGGAGAAATCACTCTTCTGCAGCTTTGTGACTGTCACGTTTGTCCGGGCCATTACTTTTGCGAGGGCTTTGTACTGGAAGGTGACCAAATGTTTATATATATTTTGCGTCTACAAGGAAACTATTCACAGATTGTACTGGTGCGGAAAAATAGACGAAGGCAAAGAGTATCATTCCTTACCAGGTCTTATGAAAACGGAGAGTAACGGTAACGGAGTGTGTTCGGCACAATGGAACAACTACAAGGTAGAGGGTATGGTATAGCCTGCCGTACGTCTGCTAGTCCGGTGGTGGACAGGGGAAACAGGGATTAAACCTAATCCACTAGCGTGTGTACTGCCACACTCGTCACAGCGGAATTAACAGAACACTGACCGTCCTCCTTCATGTTCTTGATGTTATTATAGTCTTTGTCCCAATTTTTTACTTGAATTACTAAACAAACCTCTTTTTTACTTGAAATTAGTTTTTTAACCAGGCTATACGTGAGTCGGACTCGCGTTTAGGCTTCAGTACGAAATAATAACGGATATAATTTCAGTAGTTCTCAATTTATCACAGCATCGTTGTGTGATGATAGTTTAGTGCAAGTCTTTTAGCATTTTGTGCTTTGAAATGTGAGTCGAAAATCTCAATGCGCGAGTCCAACTCGCACTTGAACGATTTGTTCACACTAAAATTACAAATTCGAAGGTAATTTAGGTTAATGTTTGTTACCTTACACGCCAAGAGTAAATGGCTCTTACTGAAATTTGCTTAGATATAGTGTACATGTAGCAACCATCCAGTTAAATTCAATTTCAAATAAATCAGTTAATCCAGCTAATTGGACGCTTAGGCAGTTCTTTAAACGCCTGAAATGTCTGAAAAACAACCTAGCCAAGTCATTGAGCGAAACGTTTAAGCAGACGGCAGAACGTCGTGTAGTTATTTAGTTAA
>CATOAU010000003.1:0-27110 GCA_951394065.1 Venusia cambrica
TGAAAAAATCTGTTGAAAAAAATGGAGGGCAATCGACGTTCTTCACATTCAAATTGATAACATATTATCAGGGGGTGATAGCTCGTATGAAGATGAATTTTTGATAACAAGTTTATGGCTCTAGAACCACTAAGCAAGAAAAAAACATCAACAGCAGCATCTAATTATCAAGCCAAAAGATCAAATAGCTATCAAACAAAACCGTCGTTTTATAAACAACCTTTTACTCAAACCGATAAGAATTATCAAGTCCTGAGTACATATACCCCACGGTGCCCGCTATGTAAAAACGAACATAAGTTATTCTCGTGTCAGCAGTTTCTTGATATGACACCTGAAGCACGAATTAAAGCCGTTCACACGCTTCAAGTATGTGAAAACTGCTTATACAAACATTACGATAAGCCATGCATTTCTACGAAGCGTTGCAAATTACGTGCTACTGGATCTCATAATACATTATTACATTACGTACGTGACAAAACCGTGGTTCCCTGGCCGACTACTTCGGAAAATAAAAATAATGTTTATCATGTGGGAACGGATGAAACCAAGGAAACGCTTTTACCTATATGGGTAAGCTTGAAAGCATCCGACGGAACATCAGTAAAGGTCCGTGCACTTCTAGATCAAGCTGCACAAATCTCTATCATTTCGGAAAACCTTGTGCAGGTTTTAGGCCTCAAGCGTTACGATCCAAAATCACAGGATCCGATCACTGGAGTCGATTTGTGCTAAAAGAAATGCAACGGTACAGTATCAATTGAAATCTTATCAAGGAATCAAAGTTATCATTATCAAACCGAGGTGCTCATAGTCTCGAAGGTCGCATATGACCTACCAAATATATCATTCGATCATGAACCGATGCCACATCCAGTTTTAATTAGATTCCGAATAGTACCCTTTATTTTAAAAGACTCGATGATCATCCTCTCCCCCCTTCATCTTAAAGACCAATAATAAGGGCAAAAATAAACTTATTTTGAAATCTGCAGTCTCATCCCCTATAACATATGATATATCATGTTTTCGCACATTTTCAAGACTTCAATCTTTTTTACCCCTTTTGCAACCCTTAATTTAAATACAGGGGTGGTTCCAGCAAATGAAAAGAAAGTTAATTGTAAAGTCAACCCCCTTTAATAGTCTATCCTACAAGACATACCAAGCCTTTTAACTCCTTAATACACACCTTTGTTTCAAAAAGCACCCCTTTTTAATAGTAAAATATATATTTTATGAATTTGCAGCCCTGTGCTCTTTCAAATGACACCCGACAAGCCAAATATCTTCTTGTCTCACTTAACACCCGAATTTCTCAAAAACTACCCTGGTGTCAAAAAAATCCTCGTTAAGATTGATGAGTACAATACAATCTCTGCGTGTTGAAAATTTTTAACTGATCGGATAAGCCATTCAAAAGATATGGGTGAAAAAATGTATTTATGTTCACCCCAATGTCTCTAAAACTACCCCGATTATCAAAAATCCCACGCGACAATCAAAAATTTTGATTAGTGATAAAAAAAAATTAGACCAGTTTTAATGCGATTTCGAATCTAATCTTATCTTACAGGACCTGATGATCATCCTTTAATAATACTTATAATTAGTACAGGACATTAATTTTACACAGCGCCATCTAGCCCCAAACTAAGCATAGCTCGTAATATGGGAACTAGATTACGGATACGGAGTCACAGATAATAAAATCCTGAGTGTTCGAGGCTCTCTCTTATTGCTAACGTAATGTAATATCCTTACTAACATGAAACAAAGGTTGATATCATAAAGGATAAAATAAGGACGTCGTAAAGTCAACAAAAATGGCAGCAACATTTTTGTTTGTAAACAAAAGTTAAGCTGTGAGCACCGATCTATCTGCTTAGCGTGGTGATGACGGGCTGACCGACCTTACAGTTATAGAGGAAGTTCTTTGCACATTGTGGTGAACAATAATGTACTGTTCATATGGAATATGCGCAGTCATATCCCACAAGACAAACCAAGTACCCTCTTATTGCGCCACATTGTTACAAAAAACACCCCTAATAAAAAGTTAAATATATATTTGATGAATGTGCAGTCGATACTCTTTCAAATGGCACTCCATAAGCCAAAAATCTTCTTGTCTCCCTTAACACCCCTTTTTCTCAAATATTACCTTAGTGCCAATAAAATCTTCATATCGATTGATGAGTATTTATTATAATCTCTACAATATTAAAAAAAAAAACATCGGATTAGCCATTAAAAAGATATTGGCGAAAAATGGTTTATCTTTTCACCCCAATATCTCAAAAACTACCCCACGACAATCAATTTATTCACGTTATCTCTTAACAGTTTCAATTTCCTGAAAATCAGATAACCCATTCGAGAGTTATGTCGTCACAAACATTGCCAAATACATACATACTAATAATAAATAGGTACATACTTTTTTTTTGTACGACGGGGAAGCGCTTGGCCTTCATCTTACCTGATAACAAGTTGAGATAAGGCCGAAGGTGGAGGCGGTAGCTGGTGGTAGCTGGCCAGGCGGACTTTAACAAAATCCTACCACCAACCAAACCAAGCACAATATTGCTCCTCTTGGGGATCGAACCCGGGACCTCTGGATCTGAAATCGGTGGGTTGAACCACAAGACCACAGATACGGTTAACTTACATACAGTGCCGGATTTACATAACTCGGAATTCTCTCACTCGATCAATTAGACTACATTCGATCCTAATATTTCTGAGTTGACTTGAGTTGTATTCGCCTACGATGAATGTGCATTCACGATAGCATTAGCTTCAGCCGCAGATACTAACTACGCCCGACTTGGTTCACCGAGCAACCATCTCTGTACCTACTAACGGTAACGTTGCAGCGCAGGCCTGCCGCCGCCGCTCTGCGCGGGCGCGGGCGCGGGCGGCGCTTGGCAGCGCGATGGCCGCTCTCCGCCGCTGCCGCCGCCGCCGCCGCCGCCGCGCCGCGCGTGCGACGCGTGTGCCGCCTCCGCGCCCGCGCTGTGCGACGCGCTCCGCCGCTGGCACCACTGTCCAGAGATCCACAAGGCCATCGACGGCATCAACTACATCGCGGACCAGACGCGCAAGGAGGAAGAGTCCACCCGAGTGAGATACCGTTTGTTTTTTTTTTTAAGTACAACGGCGTAGTTGAAGAATAAGATTTCTAACATTTTTGGCGAAATCGACTTTTATAGAATTGCGTTTTTATAGAATATAAAATAGGCTGCATCGTTTGTTTTGACACACGGTCTGATATTTTTATCCATCACAGAATATAATACATTTTATTACAAAAAAGCAGAAAATCATACCTAGATTATTACACAAAATATGATGAGGTGGAAAAGAACATCTGACAAATATAAATCAAATCGTGAATTTGTTATCAAATTAACCGCATTATGTCAGTTGTTCTCTCCTTCCTCGACTCAATACTTGGGATAAGGTAAATGTCTAGTATTCAAAATGAACAAGTGCTTTTATCGTTTTGTACCTATTGTTCAATTTGAATAAGCATGTTGTTAAAATTAAATAAATGCTGTGAGCTATTTTTTTTTTCAAAATTCTTAGTATAATTGCATTGGTTGATCGCACATAGTTGATTTTTTGTTTACTTTTTGTCAGGTCTGAAAATTTCAACGTGCATACATATTACAGTTCAAAAAATATAGGTGGCTCATTGAAGGGTTTTTCCTTAAACATATTGGACCCTCTACTTTCTATTTTTGAAAACCCTAAAATATGAAATTGCTAATTTAATATGGGCAATCTACATACTAATTTTCAAGTGCCTATCATGTGCGGTCTCAGAGATTTGCTAACTTTTACTCTGAACTTGGAACTCTATTTTGAACACCTTAGGGTACCAATTTTCAAAATTCCTTTGCTTGCGTCTACACACAAAAGCACCATACCCTCCAAACTTCAAATCTGTAGGACCAAAGGCTTAGACTGTGCGTTGTATCTAGTTGAATCAGTCATTCAGTCAGTCAGGACTTTTTCTTTCTTTTCCTGCTACGTCCATTTCTCGCTACATCATTAAACCCATCTCTATGTCCTCTCGCTATTGTTACACACACTGAATATTTCGACCCACATTTTCAGGCAAACAATTCAGGTTTTTTTTGCAATTAGTTCCGAATTAGCTTTAGTGCGGACCCGATTCACGCTTGACCAGTTTTTATAATTTATTGGTAAACCGTTAAAGTAAGGACTAAGAAAAAGAAAGGTATCACCGTTTTTATGTCAGATATACGAGTATAGTATTATACTCAAATTAAAAAAAAAATCTTTTTTGTATGGGGAACCCCTTTTATTTTATTCATCGAGCTTCGAAAGCTTCGTCGAGCTTTTACCAGTGGCAATGTTACAGCCGTTCACGAGCAGAATGGTCTGTGACGTGATGGTGGTAAGCGTCTGACAGTATAACTATTGTCCGTTGGAAAATGATATCTGTCCCGGTCGATCTGGCCCGGTATCGGGGAAGAAGGAAAAAATTGTTTTAACGTCCCCGGTAGACTAACCACTGGGGACGTTGACACACATTTTGTGTTAATAGGTAGGCCTTTGGTGTGGGATCTCATCTGCCTGGGACATCAGTTAGGGCTGGTGTGGAGGTTGATTCGGCCGAGGATTACCGAAGGTGCAAATATAGTGGTCTCGACAGTTTTTACTTATGCCTTTTAGGGTCGAAACCTTGCGTCTGTGGGAAACCGGTGCTCTCTGGGGTTTCAAAAATCTTGTGGGGCGATATAGGCGACACGTGACCCATCTTATTAAGGCCAGCAACTTAGCATAGCTATTCAGCGTGGCATTGCAGCTAGTCTTGGGCACGCTTCTGCCTGGTACTGGTCTGGAACAGTTGAGTTACCTACAGATCAAGCACGATTACGAAGGGTGCTCCGATTTGGTATGAATCAACATCCATCTTCAGATAATTAACTTAATTGGTCTTACATTGCTCATTCCTCCGAGGAGCTATTGTCACTAGATGTATTACCAGTAGGGTCATTATCGAAACTTAGCCACGGAAATATTTTGTCAATTGACACAGTACTTTCATAACGTTTTCCTTTTCTTGTCAGGGGTGTATCTTCAATTATATAACGATCGTGTGGTAGAACCATTTTGATCCGATAAGGTCCCAGACATTTGGACTCAAGCTTTTTTGATTGTCCAGTACCCCCAGGAATAGCCCTTATTACCCTAACAAGATCTCCTTCCTTGTATATTCTACATTTTTTTCTACGTTTGTCAAACCTGCCTTTATTACGCTTTTGATTCTTATCTATTAGGTCCCTAGCCTGATCCCTATCATCATCTAAACTTTGCTCATCATCTATCACGTCTCCTAACACGCTCTGTGACGAGTTTGTTATTTTCCTTCCAAACAACAATTCCGTTGGAGATTTCTTAGTTACTTCGTGCATAGTTGAGTTGATTCCCACTTGAACATCCGGAACATAATCGTCCCATTTATCAGGACTTTGTCCGTGTGACATTGTGCTAAGAGCGAACAATATTGTGCGGTTATATCGCTCGACTTGTCCATTAGCACGTGGTGTAGTTTTTAGTGAAACGTCGCATTTTTGGAAACCAATAATATGAGCGAAGTCGTTGGAGGGTTTTCTCAAAGCCAAAGTGACCTACGTCATCATCGTTGGCTTTAAGTAATTGCCAACGAACTCCTCGAGGGACGACCCAGCGTATTGTGTCTTCGTCAATAATGCGATAGACCCGGCTGTTTTTTAACTTGTACTCTTTGTGTATACTGACAATTTTTGTCGTAGTAGGGTCCTCTAAAACCTCTTTGATGAGTTTAATATCGCGTCACTAGATTGGACCGTCGAGACCCAGTCTTCGAGATTAACTGTGAGAATGTCAAGGGTGTATGGCTGCACTTCCTGATCATCAATAGGACTCCTACTAAGCGCATCGACATGGGCCATTCTTTCCCCTGCTCGGTATTCAATTTCACAATCATATTCTATAAATTGTATCCACCATCTAGAGATGCGTGGAACTAGATCTCGTTTTGTGAACGTTGAACGCAGAGCATTACAGTCTGTAAAAATAGTGAATTTAACACCAAGCAGGTACACCCGGAACTTGCTCAGTGAGCTCACCACCGCCAAGGTTTCAAGTTCGAAGGAATGTAGCTTTTGCTCGTCGATAGTAGTCTGCCGACTATAATATGCTACAGAGCGCCAAGGGTTTGCGCCAGAACGCTGCTGCAAAATACCCGCCAGACCCAATTTTACTCGCGTCTGTATGTAGTTGTGTCTCAGCGGCGTGATTATACAGAGCAAGTACAGGTCTTTCTACGAGGTGCTTTTTTTAGGGTCTGGAATGCACTTTCCTCGTCGTCATTCCACCTCCAGATGGTATCTTTTCTCAGAAGGGCCGTCAGCGGTCGAGCTATTAGTGCAAATCCTTTGACGAACCTTTTGAAGAAACTCGCTAAGTCCTTCGGACATCATGTTAGTTAGCTGGGGATGGAAATTTTGAAACGGCTTGAACTTTTTGCAAACCAGGTTTGACTCCTTCCCTGCCAATCTCGAACCCTAAGAAGTCAATTTTCTCCTTGAAAAAGTTGCACTTTGCTCTTGTTAGTGTCAGGCCACTCCGCTGTAGTATTTCGAAGACTTCTTCCAGGCGAGCCATTCCTTTATCAAAAGAGGTAGCAGGTATCAAGATATCGTCCATATATATGACAGCATACTTGGCCTTAGCCAGCACCTTATGCATCAATCTTTGAAACTCAGCTGGTGCGTTGGCCAAGCCGAACGGGACACGGGTGTACTCGAGTTGTCCATCAGGCGTGACAAACGCAGTTTTCTCTATTGATTCATCCGCTATTGGTATTTGGTGGTACCCTGAGGCTAGGTCGAGTGTCGTAAATACGGTCTGTTCCGCTAACTGATCTAACAAGTCCTCAATCCGAAGGAGAGGATAATGGTCACGTTTTGTTTTATTGTTGAGTGCGCGATAGTCCACGCAAAGTCGTTTATCACCAGATTTCTTGTGAACCAAAACAATCGGACTTGCGTATGGTGATTCGGACTCCCGAACAATCCCACACTCAACCATCTCATTAACCATACCTCGTACAAGGTCTCGTTCTGAATGTGACATTCTGTACGGCCTGTAAACTACTGGTACAGAATCCTTGAGCTGAATTACCATTTTGGTTTCCGTTGTATAGCCTAAGTCTCGCACACCAGTAGAAAAGCAAGTTGAGTATTTATCCAGCAATTTTAGTAACCTTTGCTTCTCATCTGCGGATAAGCTATCTCCACAGTTGATTGACTTGTCTACCTGGGTTTCTTGATCAGTCACAATCGTTACTTTCTGTACATGCTTAACTGCGTCTAGATATTTAGCTCGAGTAACTAGAGTTCCTTTTGCAATACATATGGGTTGGGATCCTAAATTTTGAATTAGTAATAGGCATGTGCCTGAATGTATTTCATATTCACCTGGTAAGATAAAGTATTCGTTACCCATGCTTCCCCTTACGGAACCACCAACGTACACATTTCCATTAAGTTGATCATCAGAATTTACTCTTACTACCTTCATTTCATGAATATTAATTGTAACATCATTTTCAGCATTCAATAATAGCTTTATTTCATTATAACAGTCAGCTTTTTCAAATTTCAACTCTGTTGCCGTCATAACAATGCGTACATTTGGTCGTTCCGTAAAGGTATGTCCTAGAAGTACAGGGCTGTTAATCAGATGGTCATCAACCACAAAGACTTCTACTCTCTTTTCACCCACGCCCTGTACATTTACATCGGCCCGAGTCTTTCCTAAAGGGAGGTAAGGTATATTCCCCAATCCACGCAACAACGGCCCACTTACAGGGCACCAATTTAAACCAAGATGCAGCGCAGCTGTTTTCCGGATGAGAGTAGCCTCACTCCCTAGATCTACGTGGCAAGCTATAGGTTTATCGTTTAGGTGTATTGCTATTTTATATTTATTACTATTATCATACGATCGATCATCAACGGTGTTCTTGCCTTGAGTACTTATAAGAATTCCGTTTTCTTTATTGTTGTCAGAATCCAAAAGAACTCTTAAAATGTTTTTATCCTTTGATTCGGCCTTACCATTTTTTTTGGGTAATCAGAGACTGCATGACTGATCAGATGACAATATGAGCACCTTAAGATAGGCTGAGATCATTTGAAACTGGGGTGCCCTTTTTCTTTACAATTAAAACATATCATGGCATCAGAGTAGTGGCGAGGTTTGGGTGAATGAATGTTAGTAGTTTTGTTGGTTTGTTTGTTGACATTATTGAATCTAATTATCCTCTTTTTAGTCTCTTTTTAGATCCGCGTTGTTTTCTTTTGATTTCACAGTTTTAAAGAACTGCAAGACATTTTCCATTTTTTCGAAATTAGCTGCTTGTGCTCCTACTCTAACTCCCCTATCGTCTACTCCCTGTATCAAACAGTCAATAGCTTCTTTGCCAAAAATTTTGCACCGGTTTAAAAGTTTCACCTTAGAAAAGTAATAAAGCTCGAGGGATTCTCCAAACAGTGCTCTTTTATTAAGCATTTCAGTTAATAAATCTGCATAATTTTCAGTTGCAGGAAAAGATTCTGCGAGGAGTGCCTTCCATTCAAGCCACGTTCGTTTAAGTTCGATGGCAGACCTTGGTAACCTTAACTTAGCCTGTCCCGAGAGTTTTGGCAAAGCATAGTGGATGGTTTGCCTGTTGTTCCATTTATATATTTCGGCACATTCATCAACTTTGCTTAGCCAAACAGTGATTGGTTGTTCCTTACTCAAGGGATCAAAATCAGGTATAATAACATTATATAAAACGGGAAAACTATCGCGTTCAGTATTTTGATTTTTCATAGCCTTTAAAAATGCTTCAAAAAAGTTGGATGTTGAATAATACCTGGACCTCTCGGCCTCTTCAAAGTCCCTTCTAGGGCTCCGTCTTCGATATCGAAGCTCTTTCGACCTGGTCTCTTCAAAGTCCCTTCTAGGGCTCCGTAAGTCCCTTCTAGGGCTCCGTAAGTCCATTCTAGGGCTCCGTCTTCGATGTCGAAGCTCCTCCAACCCTGTCTCTTCAAGGTCCCTTCTAGGGCTCCGTCTTCGTTGTCCAAGCTCCTCTAATCCAATCTCTTCAAGGTCCCTTCTAGGGCTCCATTTTCGACGTCGAAGCTCCTCCAACCTGGTCTCCTCAAAGTCCCTTCTAGGGCTCCGGTTTTGATGGAAATTACGAAGTTCCAGTTCGCTAAATCGTTCACGTCCTCTATTTAATTGACTCTCTAATAACTGCAGACGCTGCCTCTCAAGCTCCAGATCTTCCGATAATCTTTCACTGCGTAGAGAACTACGGCTACGGTCGTAGCTACGACTGCGTCTTCTACTTCTTTTAGGAAAACCGTCAGCACGGCTCCGTCTCTGCTCTCCGCGTACGGCATCATCATAAGCGGCACGGCTGCGTTCGTCGCTATGTCTTGGAGTAGTCAGGATTCTGCGACTTCGCTGATCCCGCGTAGCGTTGTCGTCCGGTATCTGGTGTATTTCCGCTATAGTCATGTGCCTCTGCAGTATCGGGCTCCTTGGGAGCACCGATCCGCCTAGACCAAGGTCTTCCTTGGCGTTCATTTCGTGATTTTAATCTGAAACTTACAAAACTGGCACTGTATATGTGGATAATATAATATTGTATAAAGCTGGATTTTTTTCAATGTAATAAAAATTTTTCATAATCAGAATCAGAAATTCATGATTTAGGTTATCCCCTTTCTAGTCCCTCTGGGCCCTCCCAGGCGGACTAGACCCAGAATATTATAAATTATTAGTGATAGTGTAAGTATTCAAGGATTGCGACCGTACACCTTTATGGGATATTGTCCCGATAAAAATGAACGATAACCTTTATTGTCACAGACTTGAATCTAGAGAGTAGCCCTGGCAAAACAAATACGAAAGTTTATCCCAATGAATTTTATATTTGATACTGTAAACAGATACACAATCGGGCAGAGTTACCCCGTTGAAATTCACCGCTCGAATGCCTCGTTCCGAGTCGGATAGCCGCTTTTATATCCTCTACTCTCGATAAAAACAAGTATGACGTCAAAGCCAATACCGGTATAGCTTTCGCCCGCCCACTACGGCGTCGTTCAAGCTTATGTTTGCTAATACCCAGGTGGTATTGGATTTATGGAATGAATGTTACAAAAGTAACTGCACTTATCTATAGAAATTTTAACCTCACAGTAACATTCTAAAGTTGAAGAACTGAATTACTAACATGATAAAGTAGATTAACTACAACTTAATTGCAAAACTTCAGTGTGGTGAAAATAGGTAACTTACTTTTGAGCTATTTTTACTTATACTAAAAGTGTTAGGATCCCCGATAAGGACTTAAAAAGTAATCATAGAGTTGTTAAATAATAAATCAAAACACCGACACTTATATTTGTGCTATGTAAAAACGTATCGTAGTTTTGTCGAAAAAAAACACAAAATCAACGTTTTCTCTCGATTTTGGTTTAGTTAATTATCTAATTGTTCACTTACACCAGCGGTATTGTCACTGTCGTATTATTACCACTTTAAGGACCAGAGCGATACATCTGGAATTAATGGCTCGATTTATTTTTTAGTTTCTGAGACAATAATGTACTTGTTAGCTACGGGGATCTTCGGGTTCGTCTTCAATGAATATTTGTCATTAAACTCAAGTAATAACGTTTATTCTCGTTTTTAAAATTATTATAAGAAAAAGGTATAACATGTAGGTTGCTTCTGTGTGTCACCGCAAAACGAATGATTTTATATCGACAAGTGTATGTAGTTGTAGATGGCAGCACGACTCGTGATGAAGATATATCCCAGTAGTTTTGGAACGCCACCGTGGGTGGTCTGTTCGCTCAAGGCGCGGAGAGATGGCGCTGAGCATAAGATCCGCGTAGACAGTACTGTTGATATGGAATATACGCATTCAAAAGCCTTGCATGACACCCAAAAGTAATTCTTGTAAAGTAAGTTTGCTGTAGCGTTATTTATCAACTGATATCAATGAAATTTCAAAGACACACCAAAGATTCAATTCTACACAAGATGTTGTGAAAAAAATAACAAAAACGGGAGTGGAGGGAGTGAGGTGAGAAGTTTGCTGTAGGATTTAAATTTTTTGTTTTTTTTCTGAAAATGTATACCTACGTTTACTAATCAGACTACGCAGTCCTCTCCGCCTTTGCAAGACAAATCCGTAGACACCAGGTTCGATCTCCTCAGACCAAGGGAACGTGAGTAATAGCTAAAACTTGTACTCCTATTTGCTCAAAAGTCTAAGAGGAAAAGTGAAAGAGGAAAGCATGTATTATATATAATCATACCTAATTGATTGGGTTACCCATTCAAAATAAATATCTTAAAACTACCCCACTATCGGAAATCCTCGGGACAATCAATTTGATAATTTTGTTATCTCTTACTTAATATTCATCAAACTCGGATAACTCGTACGTGTACGAAGAGTATGCATCTGGCAATCGTGACAGACAAAGTGCCGGTTACCTAGTGTAATTGAGAGATCTCACCGATTCCCCGAATCATCACCGCAGGTCAGAAGTAAAGCTTCCCTCCCCCTCTCCGCAGGTGAAGGAGGATTGGAAGTACGTGGCCATGGTGCTGGACCGACTGTTTTTGCTGATCTTCACGCTGGCCGTGATGGTGGGTTCAGCCGGCATCATCCTGCAGGCGCCAACGCTGTACGACGACCGCGCGCCCATTGACGTACGTCTCTCGGAGATCGCGTACGCCACCGCCAAGCCGCGCCCGCCGCCGCCGCGGTAGGCCTGCTTCCCATCGACCTACGTCTCTCGGAGATCGCGTACACTGTCACCGCGGTAGGCCTGCTTCCCATCGACCTACGTCTCTCAGAGATCGCGTACACTGTTACCGCGGTAGGTCTCCGATCGATTGTGACCAGCCCGCGGCGGATTTTGGACTGGAACTTTATGTTATCCAAAATAAAAACAATACATAGCATATTGTACATAAATATACATAGGTAACTATAGTTTATACGGTGAATGAAGTGAGTCGAATTTCTTTTGATAGAAACGAAATATAATAAAGACAGTGTTTATACTTATTTGCTTTGTTTGTATTATCCCCCCCATTCCCATGTTAGGCATTTGTGAATCTTGAAATCCAGAAACCTCGTTCGATCTGCTTGTTCGATTTTCACTCGATCCGCAAAGACCTTCAGTTTTCTTACCTCTATCTTAAAAAAAAGGGTTGGGTTCCGACGTGGCGCATCCCCGGATTGCGGATTGGGGGTTCCAGTGTACCGGTATCTTCAGATAGGAGTTATTGGTACACTGGCGCTGACAAAACACAGGGAAGTAGGACCTCTCCTCGTGTCCCTCTGAACTAGCAGACAGTGTGATGAGGCAGGGCGAAATCCAGTAATGGGTTTGCTTGGGAAGGTACGGCCACTGTGCCTAGACACCGAGGCGATTAATTTGCCTCACTGAGGACGGGTTCCTTTAGAATTTCGGGGACGATCGTAGTGATTCTCTCTCTCGCCGGCCGCCCGATGAAAGTATAATTTCGTGCGGCGGGTGGGAGACAGTTTCCACCAGAAGAAAGGATCAGGATTCACCATTTTTTCGGTGGATCCTGGTAGATTTGAGCAGACCAAGTTCTGCTCCCAAGCATTCCCGCTTGCTGACAGGGGTCGTGGAGGATGGTGGGAGGGTGGTGAACATCTCCTTTTCGCCACCTGTTTGGAGGTAATGCCATCGGCAGGGCGGTGAATAGGGGAAGCTCGCGATCCCTTTCTACTGGGCGTATAAAACACAATAGGCTCAGTCGACCGGGATCGCGACAGGATGGATATCGTTTCCGCGGTGAGTAGAACGGCAGCTGGGCGGGTACATAATCCTACTTACCTTACCGGGCGGGACGGCGATGGGGCGGTTTTAATCTGCTGTCCCACGCCGCCTTCCCCGTAATTGGAAGGGAACGCCATATTCCTCAAAGTAAAGGGGGAGGGAAACGAGAACGATGTATTCGACCCCCAAGTCGTGCCGGAGGACAAGAGGGCAAAGGCATGTCTGCCTCGGCCAGAGGACCTGGATAAAGAGATGCAGGCGCTTCGGTCTCAAGAGCTTGAGGTTTGCATGACGGACGAATTGCAGACCATGTGCGGCAAAACTGCGCCCTCCAAAAACTGCAGCGGTGGTAATCACGGTGCAACCGGGGGCGGCGGTAAAAGGCATCATCTATGTCAAAGCGCTGGAGGCGGCCAAGGCAAGGATAAAGCTTGGCGAAATATACCGCCGTTGAAGATCAGAACGGCGGCCACCGGGACTTGGATACTGGAAACTTCCGGCGTTGACAACGCTTCCACAGCGGACGTCTTTGCAGACAAGCTCAGGAGCTCGGTGACGAGGAGAGCGTACGAGTCTCCAGGCCGACTGGCAAGTACTTATCTACGGGTCAGCGGCCAGGACGATTCCGTCGTTCCGGAGATGCTGGCGGAAGCCCTAGCCGGAATGCCCACGGGGCGTCGTCGTGCTTCAGTGATTGGCTGAGGTGGACCTTTGCGTCGTGAATCGTGGGAAGGAGAACACCTCGGGTGGGTCGATCGTTGATGTGACGCTTGCCGCACCAGACCGCGCTTGTCGCATTCACCCTCGCGAGTCCTGCAGCTAAATCTCTCGTCGGAGTGCCTTCAGCTCTGATGAGAGCCGCTTACTATTAGCCTTAACAAGGAGGGCCATCTTCTCAGGCATAGGTTGGGCCAATGATTCTTGGAAGGATGCCTTAAAGGTTAGGTTCGGTTTTTTTTTTCCGGCATCATACATCCGGGGGTCCGGGGACTCTCTGACTTGATATGTCAGGGACTATATTTTTTTTTTATTTTCTTAATTCTACTTAATAATTACTAAGTAATATGCTAAATTGTTTTTTTTTTAATTGATAAAACAAATATTAAATACTGAATTTATACTGTGACAAGGTTTTTATTCAATAAAAAGTACAATTAAACTAACTATGTACAAAGGAATTAGTCAGATTACCTAAGGACCGTTACAAACGGCCTATAGGTAACTCAAGTGTTCCAGACCAGTACCAGACGCAAGCGTGCCCAAGACACTGGCTGCATTACTACGCTGAATAGCTATGCTAATTCACTGGCCTAAATAAGAGCCAGCTCTTGGGTCACGTGTCGCCTCATCATTGCAAGGAAGAGCCGAAATTGATGGTGTGAGAATTTTCTCAACCAAAGAATGTGTTCTATAGACAGAAGACAAGAACGCTGGCAAAGCAACACTAGAAATTTTGGGCACTAACCCCCACTTCACCCCGCCCAGAATGAATCCCCCCGCGGAGACGGGTCCCCCTGATGAGGGAGTTGAGCCCGTATCGGAGGTGGAACTTGGCACGGCGGCATTATGCCTCCGCGCCAAAAGGACGGCCCCGGGACCGGACGGTGTGCCAGCGCGGGCTCTCCTCGTCGGCCTTCGCCATTTGGGAGACCGGCTTCAGTTTTTCCCGGTGCCTTGTCGCAGAAAGGTTCCCGAAGCTGTGGAAGGAGGGGCTCTTGTGCCTCCTTCGTACGGAAGGGCGTCCGGCGGACTCACCCCGTGGGTACCGCCCTATCTTTAAAAGAGTCATTTACTCCCGACTCCAGGCGCACCGTTCCCGCCATCCCCCCCCCCCCCCGGCGGGGGGATCCCCGACGACGAACCCTCGGGGCGGCGTCGTGCTCGAGTGGTCGGCCGAGGTGGGCCTCTGCGTCGTGAACCGTGGGACGGAAAACACCTGCGTCCGTCAGTCTGGTGCGATGATCGTGACCGAAGTGCTGCAGGAGGCAGCCCTCGTCGAAACGTGGAACGGCACTCCTCAGGCACCGGACCCAATAGACGTGGATGCAATGGCGAACAAGTTGTGCGAGGCAATGTCGCGCGTCTGCGATGCTGCGATGCCGCGCGCGCGAGCCCCACAGCCGAAACACCAAGTCTACTGGTGGTCGGAGGAGGTTAGGTTAGGTTAGGTTAGGTTAGGTTAGGTTAGGTTAGGTTAGGTTAGGTTAGGTTAGGTTAGGTTAGGTTAGGTTAGGTTAGGTTAGGTTAGGTTAGGTTAGGTTAGGTTAGGTTAGGTTAGGTTAGGTTAGGTTAGGTTAGGTTAGGTTAGGTTAGGTTAGGTTAGGTTAGGTTAGGTTAGGTTAGGTTAGGTTAGGTTAGGTTAGGTTCCAAGTCCGGGTACGGTGCGTCCAGCGTCCTGTACGCGGACTACACTCTGGGCGAACTTGAGCGGATGGCTCAAGAGGACGAAGGGGAGATTATGGAGCTCGCCTCTAAGTCCACCAACCTAAAAGGGACTTTTCAGAAGTCCCTTAAATGCCGGGCCGCAAGTATGCGCGGCATCGTTCGGGAGCTGGCGCAGCGCACGGCAACCGACGAAACGCGGCAACTGCAAGCGACGGTCGATCGCCTGCAGTCGGAGGTCAGTGAGCTTCACAAAAAGCTGGCGGAAGCTGCGGCCCGACCTACCCAAGCCGTACCGAGACCTGCGGTGGAAGGCCCCTCCAACCTTGAGGATACTATCCGCAAGGTCATCATGGAGGAGAGGGCCTTCACGAGAGCCTGTTTCGCAGGCATAGAGGACCGGCTCTTGCCGGAAAAACGCCTCCGACCACAACTCGCGGCCGACAAGAGGCTGTGCGAGCCGGGGCCATCCACCCCTCAGAGGGAGGACCCCCTTCTGCCCTCCACCACTCTGTCCAACCAGCCGTGGACGGAGGTGGTTAGGAAGGGGAAGGGCAAGGCCAAGAAAAGGGCGGGAACGGTCGCTGTGCTTGCCACCCCCGCCACCACCCCTCCCAGCCCGTCCCAGGAAACTGGTAAGGGTAAGGGAAAGGGGAAGGGGAAAGGCAAGAAGGCCAAGCCCGCCACCGCTGCTCCCGCAGCCAACAGGGCCCCCGCCGGAGTGAGGAAGTTGGTTCCTCCCAAGACCGCGGCCGTCGTAGTGACACTCAGCGCGGAGGCCGCGGAGCGTGGGGAGACGTACGAGTCCGTCCTAAAGCGGGCTCGTACCAACGCCGATCCCACCCAAATGGGGATCGGCACAGTCGTGTGCCGCCGGACCCAAGCCGGAGCTCGAATTTTCGAGTTTCCGGGGGCTCAGGGCAGCGCCAACGCGGACCTCTTCGCAACTAAGTTGCAAGAGGTCATCGCAGACGTGGCCAAGGTCGCGAGGCCCGTAAAATCTGCGGCCTTGGAGGTGACCGGTCTGGACGATTCGGTCACCAAGGAGGAGGTGGTGGCGGCGGTCGCAGCAGCAGGGGGCTGCGACGCCGCAGCGGTACAAGGCCGGGACATCAGACCCGGCCGCGGTGGCATGGGCGCTATTCGCCTCGAGTGCCCAGTCGCCGCGGCTAATGCCGCCCTCGCCAAGGGACGGCTAGTCGTCGGCTTCAGCTCGGGTGTAGTACGAGCACTTGGAAATCAGCCCCTGCGCTGCTACAAGTGCTTCGGAATAGGACACACCCGGGCCCTTTGTCCGTCCAAGGTCGACAGGACGGACTGCTGCTACCGCTGCGGCAAGGCCGGACACAAATCCGCCTCCTGCAAGGCCGCCACTCCGCACTGTGCGGTGTGTGCTGCCAGCGGCCGGCCAGCGAGCCACGTGATGAAGGGGAGGAACTGCAATCCTCCCCCCAAGAAGGGCAGAACGCAGGTGCCGGCCCAGCCTGCTGCAACCGTCACTGCTGAAAATGCAGCGACGGCCGACGACGAGGGGGGTGCGATGATCGAATGATGGATAGGATCGGACATCGCATTCTCCAGGCTAACACCAACCACTGTAAAACAGCCCAGTACCTGTTTATGCAGGCCATGGCTGAGTGGTTGGTGGACGTGGCGGTGGTTGCCGAGCCGTTCTCGGTCCCTGGCCGTTGGCTGGGTGATCAGGACGGCTTGGTAGCATTGGTAGCGCGGTCTTCCACAGACTCCCCTCCCCTCTCGCTCTTAGAGAGGGGACCGGGATACGTGGCCGCCGCGTGGGGAGATATAGCCCTAGTGGGTGTCTATTTCTCCCCTAACCGCCCTTTCTCGGACTTCGAGGATTTCCTCGAAGTCCTCACCGGAGTTGTCGGTAGGGCGGCGCCGCGCCACGTCGCCGTATTGGGCGACCTTAACGCCAAGTCGGCAGCCTGGGGCAACCCGGCCACCCGCTGCAACGTCCAGGGACGCGCCCTCGAGTGTTGGGCAGCATCGTCTGGTCTGTCCCTCCTAAACAGAGGGACAATTCAAACGTGTGTGCGGCGACGGGGAGGGTCAGTGGTTGACGTCTCGTTCGCCACCCCCGTGCTAGCCGCCCGCGTCGTGAACTGGCGGGTAGAGATGTTGGAGACATGGTCGGACCACCGATATGTGCGTTTCGACATCTCCAACCAGAGCCCCCAGGGGACGGCCCGCTCGGGCCAAGCTCCCTTCCCACGGTGGGCTCTCACCCGCCTTGACCGAAAGGCGGCCAAGGAGGCAGCGTTCGTCCAGGACTGGCTTGCACCTCCTGTCGAAGTCCTGGACGTGGACGTCGCAGCGGGCCAGCTAAGGGAGTCTCTGACCGAGGTGTGCAACTCCAGCATGCCTCGGTCTCGCCGCCCACCTCCCCGTCGTGCCGTTTATTGGTGGTCGGAGGAACTGGCGGGGCTCCGAGCCGCCTGTGTGGTGGCTAGGAGGGCCTACACGCGGAGCCGAAGACGTAGCTCACGAGACCCGGCTAACGAGGACCACCTCTACACGACGTACGTAGAGGCGAAAACGGTCCTCAAGTCGGCCATCATCGCCGCTGACGACGCGGCGAGAGCCGAGATGCTGGAGGGCCTCGACAGGGACCCTTTTGGGAGACCATACAAGGCGGCGCGGAACAAACTGCGCCCCTTTGGTCCCCCACTGACGGAGACCCTTGAGCCGTCACTGCTGGATGGGGTGGTCCGGTCCCTGTTTCCATGCAGGGCCAACAACTTCACCCCACCAGTGATGGACCCCCCGCGAGGGACGGGTCCGTCAGAGGAAGAGGAGGTCCCTCCAGTGACGTCAGCGGAATTCGGGGCGGCGGCTCTTCGCCTCCGCGCTAAGAAGACGGCCCCCGGACCGGACGGCGTCCCTGCACGGGTGGTGGCCATAGCCGCCTTCCAAATGGAGGAGAGGTTTCGGGACCTCTTCAGCGCGTGTCTCACGTCTGGGAGGTTCCCGAAACCATGGAAGGAGGGGCAGCTGTGCCTTCTCCGTAAAGAGGGTCGCCCGGCGGACTCCCCTTCGGCATACCGGCCCATCGTACTGCTCGATGAGGTCGGTAAGTTGTTCGAGGGGATCATCGCCACCCGGCTGAACAACCACCTGCGGGGAGTTGGGCCGGACCTGTCGGACGCCCAATTTGGATTCCGATGGGGGCGATCGACAGTGGACGCGCTGGCCCGACTCAAGGGCCAAGTGGAGGCGGCAGTCGGGACGGGGGAAGGGGTGCTGGCCGTGTCATTTGATATAGCCAACGCCTTCAACTCCGTCCCCCATTCGACAATATTGGAGGCACTCCGGTACCATGGAGTGCCACAATACCTGAGGGCCCTCTTGGCCAGCTACTTGGCGGACCGAGCTGTCCTCCTCGTGGACAAAACGGGCATAGTCCGCCGGTACGGCGCAGAGTCCGGTGTTCCACAGGGGTCGGTCCTGGGACCACTCCTGTGGAACATAGGCTTTAACTGGCTCCTGCGGGGAACCCTTCTCCGAGGCACGAGTGTCATCTGCTACGCGGATGACACTCTCCTCACTGCCCGGGGGAGGGACTTTAGAGAGGCGGCAAGTCTGGCCTCGGCTGGCGGATCCTTGGTTGCGGGAAGGATCCGCCGCCTAGGATTGAGGGTGGCGCTGCATAAAACCGAGGCCGTGTTCTTCCACGGGCCAAGGCAGCGCACCCCGCCTGACGCCCACATTGTCGTGGAGGGCGTCAGGATTGAAGTGAAGGCCCAGATGAAATATCTGGGCCTTATAATCGACAGCAGGTGGCGCTTCGGCCCACACTTCAGCGGGCTGTCAGCACGCCTGCTGAAGGCCGCGGACGCCCTCTCTTGGCTCCTCCCAAACTTGGGGGGGCCCAAGGCGCGATGCCGGCGACTGTATGCCGGCATCTTGAAGAGCATGGCCCTGTATGGGGCCCCCATCTGGGCGGACTCCCTCAACAGGAGGGAGAATGCCACTGCAATCCGCAGGCCCCAAAGGGCCATTGCACTGCGGGTTGCAAGGGCCTACCGCTCGGTGGGCTTTGCGGCGGCGTGCGCTCTGGCTAGCACCCCTCCTTGGGAGCTCGAGGCGTGGGTGCTCGCTAGAGTGTACGAGTGGGCAGCGGGGCGTAAGGCGCTCGGTGAGCACCCCACCCCGGAAGAGCGGGAAGCGGTCCGGCGAGAGTCGAGGGACGCAGTCATCCACCATTGGGTGGAGGACCTCGCCATCGCTCCGTTCGGCCGCCGAACGTTGGACGCGCTCGGGCCGGTCCTGCGAGACTGGCTCGAGCGGTCCCATGGTTTCCTCTCGTTCCGTCTGGTGCAGGTATTATCCGGGCATGGGTGCTTTGGATCTTGCCTGCACCGGATCGGAAGAGAGGAGACCCCGAGGTGCCATCACTGTGGCGCGGCAGAAGACACGGCGCAGCACACCCTCGAGGTGTGTCCGTCATGGTCCCAGCCGCGCCGCAGTTTGATCGCGGTGGTTGGGCAGGACCTTTCGCTTCCCGGCGTGGTCAATTCTATGCTGGGAAGTGAGGGGGCCTGGGCAGCAGTCGCCTCCTTCTGCGAGGACGTCATGTCCCAGAAGGAGGTGGCGGAGCGTGCGCGGGAGGAAGATCCCCTCGCGGCACCGCTCCGTAGGCGTAGAAGGGGTGGGAGAAGGCGATTGAACAATCGTCGTTTTCTCTCACCTGGTGGTGAATAGCGGGCGAAAGGCGCGGGGGCGTCTTCGCCCGTATTGCACAATTCACCACCCACGTCGGGCGAGAATGGCTGAGCACTCGCAGTCATTCTCGGGCCCCCCTCCTCCGGGGGGAGTGGCGTGAAGGCCCCGCTGTAAAGGCGGGCGGTCGTCAGGGGGGACTGGATGTAAAGGCTCTGCCGGTTTCCCAGTCCTCCCTCCACACAGACGATGCGGGAGTGCCGCTGGGTTGTTTAGTGGGTATACCGGGCCACCGGGGAGTCCCACATAACCCTCCCACCCCCGATGGGAGGGTATGCGTAATGCATTTTTCCCAGCGTCAAAAAAAAAAAAAAAAAAAAAAAAAAAAACAAAAAAAAAAAAAAAAAAAAAAAAAAAAAAAGGTTAGGTTAGGTTAGGTTAGGTTAGGTTAGGTTAGGTTAGGTTAGGTTAGGTTAGGTTAGGTTAGGTTAGGTTAGGTTAGGTTAGGTTAGGTTAGGTTAGGTTAGGTTAGGTTAGGTTAGGTTAGGTTAGGTTAGGTTAGGTTAGGTTAGGTTAGGTTAGGTTAGGTTAGGTTAGGTTAGGTTAGGTTAGGTTAGGTTAGGTTAGGTTAGGTTAGGTTAGGTTAGGTTAGGTTAGGTTAGGTTAGGTTAGGTTAGGTTAGGTTAGGTTAGGTTAGGTTAGGTTAGGTTAGGTTAGGTTAGGTTAGGTTAGGTTAGGTTAGGTTAGGTTAGGTTAGGTTAGGTTAGGTTAGGTTAGGTTAGGTTAGGTTAGGTTAGGTTAGGTTAGGTTAGGTTAGGTTAGGTTAGGTTAGGTTAGGTTAGGTTAGGTTAGGTTAGGTTAGGTTAGGTTAGGTTAGGTTAGGTTAGGTTAGGTTAGGTTAGGTTAGGTTAGGTTAGGTTAGGTTAGGTTAGGTTAGGTTAGGTTAGGTTAGGTTAGGTTAGGTTAGGTTAGGTTAGGTTAGGTTAGGTTAGGTTAGGTTAGGTTAGGTTAGGTTAGGTTAGGTTAGGTTAGGTTAGGTTAGGTTAGGTTAGGTTAGGTTAGGTTAGGTTAGGTTAGGTTAGGTTAGGTTAGGTTAGGTTAGGTTAGGTTAGGTTAGGTTAGGTTAGGTTAGGTTAGGTTAGGTTAGGTTAGGTTAGGTTAGGTTAGGTTAGGTTAGGTTAGGTTAGGTTAGGTTAGGTTAGGTTAGGTTAGGTTAGGTTAGGTTAGGTTAGGTTAGGTTAGGTTAGGTTAGGTTAGGTTAGGTTAGGTTAGGTTAGGTTAGGTTAGGTTAGGTTAGGTTAGGTTAGGTTAGGTTAGGTTAGGTTAGGTTAGGTTAGGTTAGGTTAGGTTAGGTTAGGTTAGGTTAGGTTAGGTTAGGTTAGGTTAGGTTAGGTTAGGTTAGGTTAGGTTAGGTTAGGTTAGGTTAGGTTAGGTTAGGTTAGGTTAGGTTAGGTTAGGTTAGGTTAGGTTAGGTTAGGTTAGGTTAGGTTAGGTTAGGTTAGGTTAGGTTAGGTTAGGTTAGGTTAGGTTAGGTTAGGTTAGGTTAGGTTAGGTTAGGTTAGGTTAGGTTAGGTTAGGTTAGGTTAGGTTAGGTTAGGTTAGGTTAGGTTAGGTTAGGTTAGGTTAGGTTAGGTTAGGTTAGGTTAGGTTAGGTTAGGTTAGGTTAGGTTAGGTTAGGTTAGGTTAGGTTAGGTTAGGTTAGGTTAGGTTAGGTTAGGTTAGGTTAGGTTAGGTTAGGTTAGGTTAGGTTAGGTTAGGTTAGGTTAGGTTAGGTTAGGTTAGGTTAGGTTAGGTTAGGTTAGGTTAGGTTAGGTTAGGTTAGGTTAGGTTAGGTTAGGTTAGGTTAGGTTAGGTTAGGTTAGGTTAGGTTAGGTTAGGTTAGGTTAGGTTAGGTTAGGTTAGGTTAGGTTAGGTTAGGTTAGGTTAGGTTAGGTTAGGTTAGGTTAGGTTAGGTTAGGTTAGGTTAGGTTAGGTTAGGTTAGGTTAGGTTAGGTTAGGTTAGGTTAGGTTAGGTTAGGTTAGGTTAGGTTAGGTTAGGTTAGGTTAGGTTAGGTTAGGTTAGGTTAGGTTAGGTTAGGTTAGGTTAGGTTAGGTTAGGTTAGGTTAGGTTAGGTTAGGTTAGGTTAGGTTAGGTTAGGTTAGGTTAGGTTAGGTTAGGTTAGGTTAGGTTAGGTTAGGTTAGGTTAGGTTAGGTTAGGTTAGGTTAGGTTAGGTTAGGTTAGGTTAGGTTAGGTTAGGTTAGGTTAGGTTAGGTTAGGTTAGGTTAGGTTAGGTTAGGTTAGGTTAGGTTAGGTTAGGTTAGGTTAGGTTAGGTTAGGTTAGGTTAGGTTAGGTTAGGTTAGGTTAGGTTAGGTTAGGTTAGGTTAGGTTAGGTTAGGTTAGGTTAGGTTAGGTTAGGTTAGGTTAGGTTAGGTTAGGTTAGGTTAGGTTAGGTTAGGTTAGGTTAGGTTAGGTTAGGTTAGGTTAGGTTAGGTTAGGTTAGGTTAGGTTAGGTTAGGTTAGGTTAGGTTAGGTTAGGTTAGGTTAGGTTAGGTTAGGTTAGGTTAGGTTAGGTTAGGTTAGGTTAGGTTAGGTTAGGTTAGGTTAGGTTAGGTTAGGTTAGGTTAGGTTAGGTTAGGTTAGGTTAGGTTAGGTTAGGTTAGGTTAGGTTAGGTTAGGTTAGGTTAGGTTAGGTTAGGTTAGGTTAGGTTAGGTTAGGTTAGGTTAGGTTAGGTTAGGTTAGGTTAGGTTAGGTTAGGTTAGGTTAGGTTAGGTTAGGTTAGGTTAGGTTAGGTTAGGTTAGGTTAGGTTAGGTTAGGTTAGGTTAGGTTAGGTTAGGTTAGGTTAGGTTAGGTTAGGTTAGGTTAGGTTAGGTTAGGTTAGGTTAGGTTAGGTTAGGTTAGGTTAGGTTAGGTTAGGTTAGGTTAGGTTAGGTTAGGTTAGGTTAGGTTAGGTTAGGTTAGGTTAGGTTAGGTTAGGTTAGGTTAGGTTAGGTTAGGTTAGGTTAGGTTAGGTTAGGTTAGGTTAGGTTAGGTTAGGTTAGGTTAGGTTAGGTTAGGTTAGGTTAGGTTAGGTTAGGTTAGGTTAGGTTAGGTTAGGTTAGGTTAGGTTAGGTTAGGTTAGGTTAGGTTAGGTTAGGTTAGGTTAGGTTAGGTTAGGTTAGGTTAGGTTAGGTTAGGTTAGGTTAGGTTAGGTTAGGTTAGGTTAGGTTAGGTTAGGTTAGGTTAGGTTAGGTTAGGTTAGGTTAGGTTAGGTTAGGTTAGGTTAGGTTAGGTTAGGTTAGGTTAGGTTAGGTTAGGTTAGGTTAGGTTAGGTTAGGTTAGGTTAGGTTAGGTTAGGTTAGGTTAGGTTAGGTTAGGTTAGGTTAGGTTAGGTTAGGTTAGGTTAGGTTAGGTTAGGTTAGGTTAGGTTAGGTTAGGTTAGGTTAGGTTAGGTTAGGTTAGGTTAGGTTAGGTTAGGTTAGGTTAGGTTAGGTTAGGTTAGGTTAGGTTAGGTTAGGTTAGGTTAGGTTAGGTTAGGTTAGGTTAGGTTAGGTTAGGTTAGGTTAGGTTAGGTTAGGTTAGGTTAGGTTAGGTTAGGTTAGGTTAGGTTAGGTTAGGTTAGGTTAGGTTAGGTTAGGTTAGGTTAGGTTAGGTTAGGTTAGGTTAGGTTAGGTTAGGTTAGGTTAGGTTAGGTTAGGTTAGGTTAGGTTAGGTTAGGTTAGGTTAGGTTAGGTTAGGTTAGGTTAGGTTAGGTTAGGTTAGGTTAGGTTAGGTTAGGTTAGGTTAGGTTAGGTTAGGTTAGGTTAGGTTAGGTTAGGTTAGGTTAGGTTAGGTTAGGTTAGGTTAGGTTAGGTTAGGTTAGGTTAGGTTAGGTTAGGTTAGGTTAGGTTAGGTTAGGTTAGGTTAGGTTAGGTTAGGTTAGGTTAGGTTAGGTTAGGTTAGGTTAGGTTAGGTTAGGTTAGGTTAGGTTAGGTTAGGTTAGGTTAGGTTAGGTTAGGTTAGGTTAGGTTAGGTTAGGTTAGGTTAGGTTAGGTTAGGTTAGGTTAGGTTAGGTTAGGTTAGGTTAGGTTAGGTTAGGTTAGGTTAGGTTAGGTTAGGTTAGGTTAGGTTAGGTTAGGTTAGGTTAGGTTAGGTTAGGTTAGGTTAGGTTAGGTTAGGTTAGGTTAGGTTAGGTTAGGTTAGGTTAGGTTAGGTTAGGTTAGGTTAGGTTAGGTTAGGTTAGGTTAGGTTAGGTTAGGTTAGGTTAGGTTAGGTTAGGTTAGGTTAGGTTAGGTTAGGTTAGGTTAGGTTAGGTTAGGTTAGGTTAGGTTAGGTTAGGTTAGGTTAGGTTAGGTTAGGTTAGGTTAGGTTAGGTTAGGTTAGGTTAGGTTAGGTTAGGTTAGGTTAGGTTAGGTTAGGTTAGGTTAGGTTAGGTTAGGTTAGGTTAGGTTAGGTTAGGTTAGGTTAGGTTAGGTTAGGTTAGGTTAGGTTAGGTTAGGTTAGGTTAGGTTAGGTTAGGTTAGGTTAGGTTAGGTTAGGTTAGGTTAGGTTAGGTTAGGTTAGGTTAGGTTAGGTTAGGTTAGGTTAGGTTAGGTTAGGTTAGGTTAGGTTAGGTTAGGTTAGGTTAGGTTAGGTTAGGTTAGGTTAGGTTAGGTTAGGTTAGGTTAGGTTAGGTTAGGTTAGGTTAGGTTAGGTTAGGTTAGGTTAGGTTAGGTTAGGTTAGGTTAGGTTAGGTTAGGTTAGGTTAGGTTAGGTTAGGTTAGGTTAGGTTAGGTTAGGTTAGGTTAGGTTAGGTTAGGTTAGGTTAGGTTAGGTTAGGTTAGGTTAGGTTAGGTTAGGTTAGGTTAGGTTAGGTTAGGTTAGGTTAGGTTAGGTTAGGTTAGGTTAGGTTAGGTTAGGTTAGGTTAGGTTAGGTTAGGTTAGGTTAGGTTAGGTTAGGTTAGGTTAGGTTAGGTTAGGTTAGGTTAGGTTAGGTTAGGTTAGGTTAGGTTAGGTTAGGTTAGGTTAGGTTAGGTTAGGTTAGGTTAGGTTAGGTTAGGTTAGGTTAGGTTAGGTTAGGTTAGGTTAGGTTAGGTTAGGTTAGGTTAGGTTAGGTTAGGTTAGGTTAGGTTAGGTTAGGTTAGGTTAGGTTAGGTTAGGTTAGGTTAGGTTAGGTTAGGTTAGGTTAGGTTAGGTTAGGTTAGGTTAGGTTAGGTTAGGTTAGGTTAGGTTAGGTTAGGTTAGGTTAGGTTAGGTTAGGTTAGGTTAGGTTAGGTTAGGTTAGGTTAGGTTAGGTTAGGTTAGGTTAGGTTAGGTTAGGTTAGGTTAGGTTAGGTTAGGTTAGGTTAGGTTAGGTTAGGTTAGGTTAGGTTAGGTTAGGTTAGGTTAGGTTAGGTTAGGTTAGGTTAGGTTAGGTTAGGTTAGGTTAGGTTAGGTTAGGTTAGGTTAGGTTAGGTTAGGTTAGGTTAGGTTAGGTTAGGTTAGGTTAGGTTAGGTTAGGTTAGGTTAGGTTAGGTTAGGTTAGGTTAGGTTAGGTTAGGTTAGGTTAGGTTAGGTTAGGTTAGGTTAGGTTAGGTTAGGTTAGGTTAGGTTAGGTTAGGTTAGGTTAGGTTAGGTTAGGTTAGGTTAGGTTAGGTTAGGTTAGGTTAGGTTAGGTTAGGTTAGGTTAGGTTAGGTTAGGTTAGGTTAGGTTAGGTTAGGTTAGGTTAGGTTAGGTTAGGTTAGGTTAGGTTAGGTTAGGTTAGGTTAGGTTAGGTTAGGTTAGGTTAGGTTAGGTTAGGTTAGGTTAGGTTAGGTTAGGTTAGGTTAGGTTAGGTTAGGTTAGGTTAGGTTAGGTTAGGTTAGGTTAGGTTAGGTTAGGTTAGGTTAGGTTAGGTTAGGTTAGGTTAGGTTAGGTTAGGTTAGGTTAGGTTAGGTTAGGTTAGGTTAGGTTAGGTTAGGTTAGGTTAGGTTAGGTTAGGTTAGGTTAGGTTAGGTTAGGTTAGGTTAGGTTAGGTTAGGTTAGGTTAGGTTAGGTTAGGTTAGGTTAGGTTAGGTTAGGTTAGGTTAGGTTAGGTTAGGTTAGGTTAGGTTAGGTTAGGTTAGGTTAGGTTAGGTTAGGTTAGGTTAGGTTAGGTTAGGTTAGGTTAGGTTAGGTTAGGTTAGGTTAGGTTAGGTTAGGTTAGGTTAGGTTAGGTTAGGTTAGGTTAGGTTAGGTTAGGTTAGGTTAGGTTAGGTTAGGTTAGGTTAGGTTAGGTTAGGTTAGGTTAGGTTAGGTTAGGTTAGGTTAGGTTAGGTTAGGTTAGGTTAGGTTAGGTTAGGTTAGGTTAGGTTAGGTTAGGTTAGGTTAGGTTAGGTTAGGTTAGGTTAGGTTAGGTTAGGTTAGGTTAGGTTAGGTTAGGTTAGGTTAGGTTAGGTTAGGTTAGGTTAGGTTAGGTTAGGTTAGGTTAGGTTAGGTTAGGTTAGGTTAGGTTAGGTTAGGTTAGGTTAGGTTAGGTTAGGTTAGGTTAGGTTAGGTTAGGTTAGGTTAGGTTAGGTTAGGTTAGGTTAGGTTAGGTTAGGTTAGGTTAGGTTAGGTTAGGTTAGGTTAGGTTAGGTTAGGTTAGGTTAGGTTAGGTTAGGTTAGGTTAGGTTAGGTTAGGTTAGGTTAGGTTAGGTTAGGTTAGGTTAGGTTAGGTTAGGTTAGGTTAGGTTAGGTTAGGTTAGGTTAGGTTAGGTTAGGTTAGGTTAGGTTAGGTTAGGTTAGGTTAGGTTAGGTTAGGTTAGGTTAGGTTAGGTTAGGTTAGGTTAGGTTAGAGGTTAGGTTAGGTTAGGTTAGGTTAGGTTAGGTTAGGTTAGGTTAGGTTAGGTTAGGTTAGGTTAGGTTAGGTTAGGTTAGGTTAGGTTAGGTTAGGTTAGGTTAGGTTAGGTTAGGTTAGGTTAGGTTAGGTTAGGTTAGGTTAGGTTAGGTTAGGTTAGGTTAGGTTAGGTTAGGTTAGGTTAGGTTAGGTTAGGTTAGGTTAGGTTAGGTTAGGTTAGGTTAGGTTAGGTTAGGTTAGGTTAGGTTAGGTTAGGTTAGGTTAGGTTAGGTTAGGTTAGGTTAGGTTAGGTTAGGTTAGGTTAGGTTAGGTTAGGTTAGGTTAGGTTAGGTTAGGTTAGGTTAGGTTAGGTTAGGTTAGGTTAGGTTAGGTTAGGTTAGGTTAGGTTAGGTTAGGTTAGGTTAGGTTAGGTTAGGTTAGGTTAGGTTAGGTTAGGT
>CATOAU010000004.1:0-17500 GCA_951394065.1 Venusia cambrica
TAACCTAACCTAACCTAACCTAACCTAACCTAACCTAACCTAACCTAACCTAACCTAACCTAACCTAACCTAACCTAACCTAACCTAACCTAACCTAACCTAACCTAACCTAACCTAACCTAACCTAACCTAACCTAACCTAACCTAACCTAACCTAACCTAACCTAACCTAACCTAACCTAACCTAACCTAACCTAACCTAACCTAACCTAACCTAACCTAACCTAACCTAACCTAACCTAACCTAACCTAACCTAACCTAACCTAACCTAACCTAACCTAACCTAACCTAACCTAACCTAACCTAACCTAACCTAACCTAACCTAACCTAACCTAACCTAACCTAACCTAACCTAACCTAACCTAACCTAACCTAACCTAACCTAACCTAACCTAACCTAACCTAACCTAACCTAACCTAACCTAACCTAACCTAACCTAACCTAACCTAACCTAACCTAACCTAACCTAACCTAACCTAACCTAACCTAACCTAACCTAACCTAACCTAACCTAACCTAACCTAACCTAACCTAACCTAACCTAACCTAACCTAACCTAACCTAACCTAACCTAACCTAACCTAACCTAACCTAACCTAACCTAACCTAACCTAACCTAACCTAACCTAACCTAACCTAACCTAACCTAACCTAACCTAACCTAACCTAACCTAACCTAACCTAACCTAACCTAACCTAACCTAACCTAACCTAACCTAACCTAACCTAACCTAACCTAACCTAACCTAACCTAACCTAACCTAACCTAACCTAACCTAACCTAACCTAACCTAACCTAACCTAACCTAACCTAACCTAACCTAACCTAACCTAACCTAACCTAACCTAACCTAACCTAACCTAACCTAACCTAACCTAACCTAACCTAACCTAACCTAACCTAACCTAACCTAACCTAACCTAACCTAACCTAACCTAACCTAACCTAACCTAACCTAACCTAACCTAACCTAACCTAACCTAACCTAACCTAACCTAACCTAACCTAACCTAACCTAACCTAACCTAACCTAACCTAACCTAACCTAACCTAACCTAACCTAACCTAACCTAACCTAACCTAACCTAACCTAACCTAACCTAACCTAACCTAACCTAACCTAACCTAACCTAACCTAACCTAACCTAACCTAACCTAACCTAACCTAACCTAACCTAACCTAACCTAACCTAACCTAACCTAACCTAACCTAACCTAACCTAACCTAACCTAACCTAACCTAACCTAACCTAACCTAACCTAACCTAACCTAACCTAACCTAACCTAACCTAACCTAACCTAACCTAACCTAACCTAACCTAACCTAACCTAACCTAACCTAACCTAACCTAACCTAACCTAACCTAACCTAACCTAACCTAACCTAACCTAACCTAACCTAACCTAACCTAACCTAACCTAACCTAACCTAACCTAACCTAACCTAACCTAACCTAACCTAACCTAACCTAACCTAACCTAACCTAACCTAACCTAACCTAACCTAACCTAACCTAACCTAACCTAACCTAACCTAACCTAACCTAACCTAACCTAACCTAACCTAACCTAACCTAACCTAACCTAACCTAACCTAACCTAACCTAACCTAACCTAACCTAACCTAACCTAACCTAACCTAACCTAACCTAACCTAACCTAACCTAACCTAACCTAACCTAACCTAACCTAACCTAACCTAACCTAACCTAACCTAACCTAACCTAACCTAACCTAACCTAACCTAACCTAACCTAACCTAACCTAACCTAACCTAACCTAACCTAACCTAACCTAACCTAACCTAACCTAACCTAACCTAACCTAACCTAACCTAACCTAACCTAACCTAACCTAACCTAACCTAACCTAACCTAACCTAACCTAACCTAACCTAACCTAACCTAACCTAACCTAACCTAACCTAACCTAACCTAACCTAACCTAACCTAACCTAACCTAACCTAACCTAACCTAACCTAACCTAACCTAACCTAACCTAACCTAACCTAACCTAACCTAACCTAACCTAACCTAACCTAACCTAACCTAACCTAACCTAACCTAACCTAACCTAACCTAACCTAACCTAACCTAACCTAACCTAACCTAACCTAACCTAACCTAACCTAACCTAACCTAACCTAACCTAACCTAACCTAACCTAACCTAACCTAACCTAACCTAACCTAACCTAACCTAACCTAACCTAACCTAACCTAACCTAACCTAACCTAACCTAACCTAACCTAACCTAACCTAACCTAACCTAACCTAACCTAACCTAACCTAACCTAACCTAACCTAACCTAACCTAACCTAACCTAACCTAACCTAACCTAACCTAACCTAACCTAACCTAACCTAACCTAACCTAACCTAACCTAACCTAACCTAACCTAACCTAACCTAACCTAACCTAACCTAACCTAACCTAACCTAACCTAACCTAACCTAACCTAACCTAACCTAACCTAACCTAACCTAACCTAACCTAACCTAACCTAACCTAACCTAACCTAACCTAACCTAACCTAACCTAACCTAACCTAACCTAACCTAACCTAACCTAACCTAACCTAACCTAACCTAACCTAACCTAACCTAACCTAACCTAACCTAACCTAACCTAACCTAACCTAACCTAACCTAACCTAACCTAACCTAACCTAACCTAACCTAACCTAACCTAACCTAACCTAACCTAACCTAACCTAACCTAACCTAACCTAACCTAACCTAACCTAACCTAACCTAACCTAACCTAACCTAACCTAACCTAACCTAACCTAACCTAACCTAACCTAACCTAACCTAACCTAACCTAACCTAACCTAACCTAACCTAACCTAACCTAACCTAACCTAACCTAACCTAACCTAACCTAACCTAACCTAACCTAACCTAACCTAACCTAACCTAACCTAACCTAACCTAACCTAACCTAACCTAACCTAACCTAACCTAACCTAACCTAACCTAACCTAACCTAACCTAACCTAACCTAACCTAACCTAACCTAACCTAACCTAACCTAACCTAACCTAACCTAACCTAACCTAACCTAACCTAACCTAACCTAACCTAACCTAACCTAACCTAACCTAACCTAACCTAACCTAACCTAACCTAACCTAACCTAACCTAACCTAACCTAACCTAACCTAACCTAACCTAACCTAACCTAACCTAACCTAACCTAACCTAACCTAACCTAACCTAACCTAACCTAACCTAACCTAACCTAACCTAACCTAACCTAACCTAACCTAACCTAACCTAACCTAACCGAGTCCGGCTCTCCCCGCACCCGAGAGCGGCCACAATTACAAGTCCTTCCGCGCTTAAAAATTCCCGAAAATTGTATAAATCAGTGTTTATTACAAGTGTTACACCATTTTGGAATCGCGTTGTGAAGGCGCACCTGTTAGTGATATCAGTGTTGCAATAAGTGAAAATTTGAGTGAGTTACGACGGAAAAAGTGATTTTTCAAGAATTTCAAACTTTAAGTCTCGATTTACTCGAGACTGACAGCGACGACCTATCAATTTTTGGTAGCGTATCGGAGGGCCTTTTGGAGGCCTACACCTGGACACCTTTTGTCGATTTTTCCCGCCAAGGTTGGCGGAGTAATCGACAAAAAAACAAAAGCCACGTGGACACGAGGTCATCGATCCAGAACAGCTGGAGAAATTTTGACTGCTGCATCGCGCTTGGACTGCGGCCCTGACTACGGAGGCACTTTTGGAATTTACTAAAGTTAAGTTTTGGTAGAGTTATTCAATTTTCAAAATTTTGCATTTTTCTAAAATCTATATCTTTGTAATTAAATCGTGAACATAGTGAATTTAAATTTTAATATCATAGACATTAAGGCCATCAGCCCCTATAAATTTTTTAAATAATTCTTTTTCAGTCAGTTTTTGTTTTAAAAATTTTTGAAAAATCTACCCTCCCACGAGGTACCTTAAATAATAGAGCTGGGGATTTAATTCTTTTAGAATCCTTTTGAATTTAATTATCTATAGCTAACTTTAATTTTTCACTGGTTTTTACGTAAAACTCATCAAGTTATTGACGTTATAAGAAAATTAACAAATTTTAAAAAATTATATCTCTATAACTACATACTCTACCTAAAATCTGTTTATTTGTTCAATTAGGTCTTGTAGTGGTGTATCTTCTTGCTAAATTTTAGAATTTATAATTGACAGGTTTTTATGTTATGATTTTTTAAAGTTTTTAGGCCTAAACTAAACACTACTATTTAAATAGCTAGACTAAATTTTTTGATTAGGTTAAATAGAGTAAAGTAGGTAGACACTAAATTGTAATTTTTACAATTTTTTGTACATTAATAGATTTATTGTGCTAATTTTAGTATAATTTACGAGGTTTTTTGTTTAAACCTAAGCAGGGGGGCGACTTTCCTAAAATATTCTGACATAATCTAGTTTGCCACTAAATTACCGTTGTTTTAAGCCCAAACACGGGTATCCTAGCGCTAAAATAAGCGAAATTTGACTATCGGCAGCCATTTTGGCGGCCATCTTGAAAAAAATAAAGTTGCTATAACTTTTGACTCTGCCATCGCAGGAAGTTGTGGTTTTCAGTGCTGGCATTGACAAGAGTAACTCGACCTAAATCTCATTGAAAAAACTCTTGGTAGAGCTCACTTTTGACATCGAAAAACAATTACGGGAACGGTTAGAGCTCGTCAAGGCCATCACAAAAACCCCAAACTCGAGGTCCTTAAGACATAAATTGACCCGCTGGCTTCATTTCTAAGTTCTGGCGGCCATTTTGGCGGCCATCTTTGAAATATTCAAAGTCCAATAGCTCAGGAACCACACATCGTAGCGTGACGCGGTTTTCTTTGTGTTGTTGAACGTGACTACGGCTTACCGGAAATATCGTAAAGGTGACTCTACATAGAGTTTGAAATTTTTTGAACTCTACATAGAGCACTTGACGGGTGTGTAACGCAGAGGGTCGTCCAAGATCCACGGTGGCACGGCAACACCTGAAACAGAAAGCAAAATTAGAAAAAACTTATTTTAGACTAACGTTGTACTTCTTAGTACTAAAATATTAACATTAATTATAAATTTAAAAAATATATTTACAACTTATACAAACTTTTAGGCTAGAAATTTACTCAATTTTATTTTATTTGCTTTTGTTTCTTTACTTCATTTATTTACAACTTGACAAGACCCTTTGACTATGTATCGAACACCCAACAAAGAGGCAAAAAACGTGAAGAATATGACCAGTCCTCAACAGCTTCCCGCACTATTTACCAGTCCCCCTTCCAGTCAGGCAAACGACACATATGACCTGATAGAACTAGGGCACGTAGTTCCCAACAAGGTCAGGAAGAGTGTGGAAAAGCTGGAAATGGCTGAGGAAAAAACAACCAAACCTCCTCGGAAAGACAAATTCTCACCAAAACCGTCGACATCAAGGGCAAAGACGGGAGGCCCATCCTTGGTAATCTCATTGGAGAGCCCTCGAAACCCTCCCAAAACACCGACGCAGGAAGAAAAGAGGAGTTCCCCGACAAAACCCGTACCGCAGACACTTCAAATAGTTAAACCGGGTAAAGTACAAACGAGAAGGGAACTCAAGCGATCCACTGAGATACAGGAAAAACTTCCCGTTGAAAAAGAGTCGGTAGAGTACCCTGGCTATAGAATAGCTGAGGCCAAGGACTGTGCCGTAAAAATTGGCAAACAGCTTGAGAAAGCTAAAAGCGTTAGCTTTGTCATAAAAAAAGAAATCGAACGCTTGACCGACAGACTCGTCCAAATGGCAACGGAAGCAAACTTGACAAAGGGGAAATCTAACACCAAAATAACTGGAAGTCCATGTATAAAGCAGACCCAAACGGATGTACAGGAGCCACCCGAAGAAGAGACTGATAGAGTCCGGGAAAAAATAGAGATAGCCTGCTCCTCTAAGCGCCTGTTTATGCAACTAGAGGAGCAAGCTATACTCATCAGAGAAAACAACCAAAAGATGGAAAGGCTAAGAGACACATTGGAAAAACAAAAGGAAGCACATGAAAGACTCTCCTACGCGAGTGTGGCAGCGACATTACCCAGAAGAGAACAAACGGAACAGACCGCGCTACACTCCGTAGTAATATCTGCCAAAGATGAAACAGAATCTGGGGAGGAAATCCTACAAAGAATAAGGTCTGCAGTCAACGCCAAAGAAGGGGGAATAACGGTAGAAAAAATCAGAAAAGCAAGAGACAGAAAGATAATCGTAGGCTGCAAAACGGAAGAGGAACGAGACAGAATAAAGGAAAGGCTCAAGCGGACCCATGAGCATCTGATCGTCCAGGAGGTGAAGAATAAGGATCCTCTGGTCATATTCAAAAACGTTTTCGTGTTTAACACGGACGAGGAGGTCGTCGGTGCTCTTTGGGTGCAAAACAAAAAGCTACTCCAAGGCCTGGACAGGTGCCAACATAAAACCGAAATCCTCTTCAAACGGAAAACTCGGCAGTCGCAGACCAACCACATTGTCATGAGGGTGTCCCCCCACATTTGGAAGCGGTTAGTCGACGCGGGGTCTGTTATGATCGACCTGCAGCGAGTGACAGTTGCAGACCAGTCGCCGTTAGTCCAGTGCTCGATGTGCTTGGGTTACGGACACGGACGGCGCTACTGCAAGAAAACCGTCGAAAAGTGCAGCCATTGTGGGGGAGCCCACATTAGGTCTAACTGCGAGATTTGGCTTGCAGGTGGATCTCCTGAATGCTGCAACTGTATGCACGCCAAACTGGCCAAAGTCGACCACAACGCATTCAGCAATGAATGCGTGATCAGGAGAAAATGGGAGGCTTTGGCTAGGGCAACCGTAGCGTATTGCTAAGGTGGTCCCAGGCACACAACAAAAACCAGCAAGCGCGAAGGCCTACTTCATTGCCCAAGCAAACTTGCAAAGAAAGGCGCTCGCAACACAAGAAATAATGCTTGAGGCAAGTCGGACGAAGATGGCCTTCGCGCTAATCCAGGAGCCATACACCGGGGCCATAGGGAGGATGAAGGATTACCGGGGCACCAGGATCTTCCAGAGCGCCAATCAGGGAGACGGAACCGTCAAGGCGGCGATAGCGGTTTTTGATGAGGACCTCGACATTACCCAATATCCAGACTTGACCACCAACAACATCGTTGTGGTTAAGATTAGGACTAGTGCCTGGGAGATCCTGGCGGTATCCTTCTACTTTGAACCCGATTGTAGAGATCTAGCTTTTTACCTGGTGCAGCTGGAGAAGATCAAAAATTCGGTTGATGCTAGACTAATAGTGATCGGAGGCGACGGAAACGCCAAAAACCCATGGTGGGGATGCTCTAGAGCCAACAAAAAGGGTTTGGAATTGGCTGGAACCCTTGGAGACATGGGACTGGAGATCCTGAACCAGGGCGACACACCGACCTTCGATACGATTAGAGATGGGAAATCCTACAGAAGCATTGTGGACATAACGGCCTGCTCAATGGAGATGCTGGACTTGGTAGATGACTGGCAGGTTAACGAAGGCTTGGTGAGTTCAGACCACAACCCCATTACATTTAAAATTAGACTTAAAAAAGCCAAAGGGACAGACATAAAACGGACTACACGAATTTACAACAGTAAAAAAGCCAACTGGAGCCTTTTTCATGAGAAAATGGCCCAGTTGCTAAACGAAAATAACATTAACACAGACATAATACACAACATACACACACAACATGAAATAGAACTGGCAACAATCAAATACACAAACGTAATAACTCAGACATGCAACATTAGTATACCAAAGAAAAAAACACTTACCAAAATTTCCTTTCCGTGGTGGTCTGAAGAACTCGCCAAGCTTAAGCAGGAAGTGGTCACCAAGAGGCGTAGGATCCGATGTGCAGCGCCGGTCCGCAGAGCTAAAGTTGTAGGAGAGTACCTGGAAGCAAAACACAACTATGAGAATCAAGCAAAAAAGGCACAGGTAAATAGCTGGAAGGAGTTCTGTGGCAAACAGGAGAAAGAAGGGATGTGGGAGGGGATTTACCGGGTTATAGGGAGGACGTGCAAAAGACAGGAAGACCTACCGCTACATAAGGATGGTAGGACATTGGACCAAAAGGAATCTGTACAACTGCTGGCGGATACCTTCTACCCAGAGGACCTACGTGAAGAAGACAACGCAGACCATCAGCTCACAAGACTCAACGCAGACCAGGTAAATGAGACAGAACATGATGAGAACTATGATCCTCCATTTACCCTGGAGGAGCTGATGGTCGCTATAAATGATTTCAACCCAAAGAAGGCACCTGGAGCGGATGGTTTAACGGCGGACGTTTGCAAACATGCCATCACTCAAGAACCCGGAACTTTCCTAACCTTGGTAAACAAATGTCTGGAAAAGGGTCATTTTCCAGACATTTGGAAAGAAGCTACGGTAGTAGTGTTACGAAAACCTGGTAAGGACAATTATTATGACCCTAAATCCTACAGGCCCATCGGACTACTACCGGTGCTAGGAAAGGTTCTTGAGAAGATGATAGTTTGCAGACTCAAGTGGCACATCATCCCGGGAATGAGCCAAAATCAATATGGCTTCGTGCCCAGAAAAAGCACGGAGGACTCCCTCTATGTCCTGATTCAACATATACGCGAAAAGCTGAGACAGAAAAAAATTATAACAATGATATCATTGGACATAGAGGGAGCCTTTGACAGTGCCTGGTGGCCAGCGATAAGGGTGAGACTGGCAGAAGAAAAGTGTCCCATAAACATCCGCAGAATCCTGGATAGTTACCTAAAGAACAGGAGAGTCCAGGTAAGGTATGCAGGAGAGGAGTGCCGGAGGCAGACTACCAAGGGGTGCGTCCAAGGCTCCATTGGAGGTCCCATCCTCTGGAACCTTCTCCTGGACCCCCTCCTCAAAGGACTAGAATCCAGAGGAGACTATTGCCAGGCTTTTGCGGACGATGTAGTCCTGGTGTTTGACGGAAACACGGCGGTGGAGGTCGAGCGTCAAGCCAACGCGGCTCTCGCATATGTGCAGGAGTGGGGTATTAGGAACAAGTTAAAATTCGCACCACAAAAAACCAATGCTCTGCTTATCACAAATAAGCTTAAATACGATACACCACTCCTGCGCATGGGCGGAACGAACATAGCATACACGGAAGACGTCAAGCTCTTGGGACTGATTATAGACAGAAAGCTGACATTCAACAAGCACGCGGCATATGCCTGCAAAAAAGCGTTGAACGTCTATAAACAGATCTCAAGGGCGGCCAAAATCGGCTGGGGGCTTCACCCAGATATTATTCGGACGATTTACACTGCCGTGGTCGAACCCATCATCCTATACGCTGCTAGTGTTTGGGCACCGGCTTCGACCAAAATCTGCGTTCGAAAGAAGCTCAACGTGGTGCAGCGCGGCTTCGCTCAAAAATTATGTCGAGCGTATCGCACGGTTTCGCTCCATGCGGCACTGGTTCTGGCAGGGATACTTCCTCTTGATCTGCGGTTGCAGGAAGCTGCGTCCCTGTACAAAGTCAAAAAGGGAGTTTCCAGTCCGGGACAAGGTGCGGAGGAAGTTGAAATGATGGTGGATCACGCAGATGTGCCACATCCAGCCGAACGGATGGCCCTAGAGTTCCATAGCCTGGTAGACCGAGAACTTGTGGAAACACAAAGCACGCACGCAGTACAAATTTATACAGACGGAAGTAAGATTGAAGGGAAAGTAGGTGCAGCCCTCTCTATTTGGAGAAATGGAAGAGAGACAAAAACCCGCAAAATCAAACTTTCGTCTTACTGTACGGTGTACCAGGCTGAACTGCTGGCCATCTGTGAGGCAACGAAAGAAATCCTGCGTAGCTCCGAACAAAGTTTCGGCATATTTAGTGATTCCAGGTCAGCCCTGGACACTATGTGCAACCAGGGATCTCTCCATCCTATTGCCCACGAAGCAAGACAAAACATAAAGCTCTGCAAAAGACAAAATAAAGGCGTAAGTCTCTTCTGGGTCAAGGCCCATGCCGGATTGGTAGGTAACGAAAGGGCAGATCAGCTAGCGAAGGATGCCGCGCTCACCCTAAAGACAAAACCAAACTACGACCTTTGCCCGGTTTCATCTCTCAAGCGACAAATTCGCTTGAAAACTCTTGAGAGATGGAACCGGAGATACAAGGAAGGGGAGACGGCATCCATGACAAAGATTTTCTTTCCGGACGCGGACAAGGCTTATAGGATTGTCAGAAAAATTGAGCCAACAAATATTACCACCCAGGTAATGACGGGGCATGGTGGGTTCTCGGCGTACCTCACAAGGTTTAAGCGCAAGGAGAACCCATCATGCATATGTGAACCTGGGGTGGACGAAACAGCCACGCACGTCCTTTTTAATTGCCCTGTATTCGGAATTGAGCGCTTTGAGGTCGAACAGCTAATGGACTTTGAATTGAAGCCAGATAATATGAAACTGATAATGTTAAAGAAAAATTGTAGAGAAATATTCTTTGTATATTGTAATAAAATAATGAATAGAGTTATAATTAGAAATAAATAGTCAAGTAAATTATGCTTAGTATGTATTTTGAATAATAGGTATTTTTAAGCATAGAGAAAAATGTGTATAACAAATGTTAAGGAATAAGATAGTTGAGATATGAATTTTATAAGTTTATTAGTAAATAAGCTATAAAATTGTAAATAATGTTAGTTAAAAAATTTTATTCTTTGTGAGGCATTTTGGGTTGCAGCCTGAAAAAATGGAAGAGTTTTCAGGCTGCAACTCTATTTGTCAGATGTAATAAAGGCATGATTTGTAAACGTGTAATACGTTGAAGAGCCATACTTGTATCTATAAGAATATAAAGAATAATAATAAAATTAGGTTATGCCCCACGAGGGCCATGTGAAAAAATTAATACCAGCCCGTAAGTCGATAGGAATAGCAAATAAGGTCTCTGAATAAATATCAGAGGGTCGCCGACGGCCAGATTAGTGATGCTGGCAAAAAAAAAAAAAAAAAAAAAAAAAAAAAAAAAAAAAAACCTAACCTAACCTAACCTAACCTAACCTAACCTAACCTAACCTAACCTAACCTAACCTAACCTAACCTAACCTAACCTAACCTAACCTAACCTAACCTAACCTAACCTAACCTAACCTAACCTAACCTAACCTAACCTAACCTAACCTAACCTAACCTAACCTAACCTAACCTAACCTAACCTAACCTAACCTAACCTAACCTAACCTAACCTAACCTAACCTAACCTAACCTAACCTAACCTAACCTAACCTAACCTAACCTAACCTAACCTAACCTAACCTAACCTAACCTAACCTAACCTAACCTAACCTAACCTAACCTAACCTAACCTAACCTAACCTAACCTAACCTAACCTAACCTAACCTAACCTAACCTAACCTAACCTAACCTAACCTAACCTAACCTAACCTAACCTAACCTAACCTAACCTAACCTAACCTAACCTAACCTAACCTAACCTAACCTAACCTAACCTAACCTAACCTAACCTAACCTAACCTAACCTAACCTAACCTAACCTAACCTAACCTAACCTAACCTAACCTAACCTAACCTAACCTAACCTAACCTAACCTAACCTAACCTAACCTAACCTTTTTTTTTTTTTTTTTTTTTTTTTTTTTTTTTTTTTTTTTTTTTTTTTTTTTTTTTTTTTTTTTTTTTTTTTTTAATGCGGAGAATGCGTTTAAGCACCATAGCCTCGTTAGGGGACGAGGCCGTGTGTGGGACTCGACCTGTCCTAGCGACAGGTAATACCCACTAAACTCCGCAGTGACCCGCTTTCGCCGTGTGGTGGTGTCATGTGAAACTGGCCTTAGCCTTAACTACCACAACACCACCGGCGATGGCCCCTTTGCAGGGGCCCTACTGGCCACCCAGTGTTACTGGGGGGCTGGCGGGAACAGCTGGGGTCACCAAGCTGTTCCCGCCATTCGACGGGGATGGGGGCCTGTGCAAAGGAGGCTGGTTGAACGCCCCTGCGTTCCCAGCCCCCAAGCCCCCATCTGAGGGAGGAATATTGCGGATGTAGGTCCGCCTATTCCTCCCTCTTCTCCGTCTTCGGAGCGTCGGAGCGAGGGGATCCGCTTCTCGCTCGCGCTCCGCGGCCTCCTTTTGTGAGACGACCTGCTCACAGAAGGAGGCGACCGCTTCCCAGGACCTTTCGCTTCCGATCATGGCTGCAACAACGCTCGGAAGCGAAAGGTCCTGGCCGACGACCGCAGTGAGGTCACGGCGTTGCTCCTCCCAGCCTGTACAGACTGAGAGAGTGTGCTGCGCCGTGTCCTCGGTCGCGCCACAGTGGTGGCACGACGCGGTCTCCTCACGCCTCCTCACGCCCGATTCGGCACAGGTATGAACCGAAGCAACCGTGCCCGGTTAATACCTGCGCCAGACGGTATGTGAGGAACCCGTGCGGTCGTTCTGCCCACAGGTCCGCCACCGGTCCGATGGCGTCCAGCGTGTGGCGGCCGAACGGTGTGCGAGCCATATCCTCCTTCCAGTGGAGGATCATGGTCTCGCGCGCCTCGCGCCTGGCGGCACTACGCTCTTCAGGTAGGGCGGGACGCTCCTCGAGCGCCCTTCTGTCCGCCGTCCAGTGGTAGACGGCGAACAGCACCCCAGCCTCCAAATCCCAGGGGGGGGTCCCTGCGAGGGAGCACGCCGCAGCGTGCCCCACGGTACGATAGGCCCTTCCAATGCGCTGTGCAATGGCCCGTTGGGGCCTGCGCAAGAGGGCCGTGTTTTCCCCCCTGTGGAGGGAGTCCGCCCAGATGGGGGCACCGTAGAGCGCCATGCTTTTCAGCACCCCCGCGTAAAGTCGCCGGCACTTTGCCCGCGGCCCTCCCAGGTTCGGCAGAAGCCGACCAAAGGCATTTGCCGCCCTGAGGAGGCGGGGCGCCTGCCCTCTAAAATGCGGGCCGAAGTCCCACTTCCCGTCCAGTGTGAGGCCTAGATACTTCATCTGGGACCTCACTTGGACCCTCATACCATCCACGATAACGTGTGGGTCGGGAGGGGCGCGTTGTCGAGGCCCTGGAAAGAAAAGGGCCTCCGTTTTCTCCAGCGCCACGGTGAGTCCGAGGCGCTGGATTCTGCCGGCAACTAGCGTGCCGCCGACAGATGCCAGCCGCGCCGCTGCTTCGAACGTCCTCCCCCGAGCAGTGATCAGAGTGTCATCCGCATAGCAGATGACACTCATGCCCGAGAGGAGGACGCCCCGAAGGAGCCAGTCAAAACCGAGGTTCCATAGGAGTGGGCCAAGAACAGACCCCTGCGGAACCCCGGTTGCCACAATTTGCCGCCCTAGGCGCCGATTTATATCGGTCCACAGGATCTCCCGACCGCGCAAGTAGTCGGCCAGGAGATCCTGCAGGTATGGAGGCACTCGGTGGAACCTGAGTGCCTCCAGGACAACGGAGTGGGGGAGGGAATTAAACGCGTTGGCTATATCGAACGATATAGCCAACACTCCCTCGCCCTGCTCCTTGGCCTCCGCCGTGAGGCTCTTTAGCCTCTGAAGGGCGTCTATCGTCGACCGGCCTGCCCGGAACCCGAACTGGGCGTCGGACAGATTCGGGGCGGTCGACGACAGTAGGTGCGCCTGGAGTCGGGAGGAAATGACTCTTTCAAAGAGTTTTCCTACCTCATCCAGGAGCACGATAGGGCGGTACCCACGGGGTGAGTCCGCCGGACGCCCTTCCTTACGAAGGAGGCACAAGAGTCCCTCCTTCCACGGTTTCGGGAACCTCCCTGCGGCAAGGCACCGGGAGAAGAGGTCCCGAAGCCGGTCCCCCAGATGGCGAAGGCCGGCGAGGAGAGCCCGCGCTGGCACACCGTCTGGTCCCGGGGCCGTCTTTTTGGCGCGGAGGCATAATGCCGCCGTGCCAAGCTCCACCTCCGATACGGGCTCAGCTCCCTCATCAGGGGAGCCCGTCTCCGCAGGGGGATTCATTCTGGGCGGGGTGAAGTGGGGGTTAGTGCCCGGGAACAGAACCCGGACCACCCCGCTCAGGAGATCCGGCTGAAGGGTCTCCGTGAGGGGGGGGCCGATGGCGCGCAGCTTGTTGCGCGCCATCTTGTACGGCCTCCCCCACGGGTCGTTGTCGAGACCCTTCAGCATTTCCTCTCGCGCGCTATCTTTGGCCGCTCCAATGGCGGCCTTGAGCGCGCTCTGCGCCCCTCTGTACGCCGCGTACAACGTGTCTTCGGACACGAGGTCGCGGTGCCGACGACGGCGGCTGCGCGTGTGTGCGCGTCTTGCCGCGACGCACCCCGCCCGTAAGCTGGCGATCTCCTCAGACCACCAGTACACTGCTCGACGGGGGGGGGGCCGGCGGGACCGAGGCATGCTTGAGTTGCACACCTCGGTAAGGGCATCTCGCATATGCGAGGCCGCGACATCTACATCAGGACTGGCAGGGGGACCTAGCCAGTCCTGGACCAGTGCGGCCTCGCTCGCCATCCCCCGATCAAATCGGGTCAAAGCCCATCGGGGGAATACCGCCAACCCCTGAGGGGCGCCTTGGGGGTGCCGGTTGGAGATCCCTATCCGAATGTACCGGTGGTCGGACAGGGTCTCTACCAGCTCGACCTGCCATGTGTCCACTGTGGCGGCTAGTGCAGGTGTGGCGAACGACAGGTCCACCACGGACCCTCCCTGCTGCCGCACACATGTGTGGACTGCCCCCCTGTTGAGGAGGGACAGGCCGGCCGACGTCGCCCACAAATCCACCGAGTGGCCGCGCATGTCGGTGGCCGGGTTGCCCCATGCCACCGACTTGGCGTTGAAGTCGCCGAGCAGCAGAACCTGTCTCGGCGACACCCGCTGTACCACCCCTGACAGAACGTCTAAAAAGGCGTCAAAATCTGCCAGGGGACGGTTGGGGGAGAAGTAGATCCCAATAAGGGCGATCTCTCCCCACGCTGCGGCCACATATCCATGTCCCCTCTCCAATACCGAGAGGGGGGTGGAATTTGTGCTCTGTCGCACAGGGACGATCGCGACCGCGTCGTCCCTATCCCCGATCCAATTTTCGGGGACATGGTACGGCTCGGCGACAACCGCCGCGCCAGCACCCCACTCGGCCAGGGTCTGCAGGAGCAGATCCTGGGCCGCCCGGCAATGATTTAGGTTGCCCTGGACCACTACCCTATGGGACATTATGTTTCCATGGAAGTGGTCCCCTCAGGCGCCGGGCTAGTCTCGGCGGTCGGTTTTGCAGGCCGGGTCTGGGCCTGCACTTTGCCCTTCTTAGGGGGGGGATGACAGCTCTTCCCCCCCATCTTGTGGTTGGCGGGCTTTGCGCTCGCCGCACATACGCTGCAGTGCGGCGTGGCAGAGCAGGAGGCCGATTTATGGCCTTCCTGACCGCAGCGAAAGCACGTCTCGCCCCGCTCCACCTCGGAGGGGCAGCGCGCACGGGTGTGGCCGGTGCCGAGACACTTAAAACAGCGCATCGGCCCGCTCTCTACCGCCCGTACCACCGCCGAGCTCAGCCCCACAAGGAGTCGCCCTTTCGCAAGGGCGGCTCTCGCCGCCAAGACAGGGCATTCCACATTAATGGAGCCCATGCCTCCCTGCCGGCGGACTATCTTGCCGGCTCTTATTGACCCTGGCTCGCAGCCTCCGGCTAGCGCCACCGCAGAAACGACGACGTCAGTGGTGGACACTGAGTCGTCCAGACCCGACACAATTAGAGACGCCGTCTTCGTTGGCCTGGAGACCACAGCGAAGCCGGCGACTGCCTCCCGCAGACGCCCCGCAAAGGCCTCCGCATTGGCCTCCTTACTTGCCCCTGGGAACTCGAATATGCGAGCCCCAGTCGCCGTTTGGCGGCAGGTGACCTTGGTGATGCCCATTTCCACGGGCTTCACCGATCTGGTGGCCTTCTCCAGCACCGACTCGTAGGTCTCCCCCTTTTTTGCGGCTTCGGGCGTGATCGTGACAACGACCGCCGCAGTTTTAGGGGGAGGGGGGAGTTTTGGGGAGGCCTTTTTGGGGGCTTTCCCGGTCTTCTTGGGCGCCGGTTTGGGCGCCTTGGGGGCTGAGGAGGGGGGGGCTTTCGTCCTCCTATCCCGGTTCCTCTTTGGCTTCTTCTTGGCCACCGTCGTCCAACCTTGGTTGGCGGCGGTGGTCGAGGGGAGCAAAGGATCCACATCCACATAAGTGGGCTCCGACGAAGGGCCGGGAACCGGCCTCGAGGCGGGGGTGGGGCGGTAGGAGGACGGCGACGCTCCTGGGGCCTTGGCTCCCTCGCTCGACTTGGCGGCAGCGGCTGGCGCAGGCATGGCCGACCCTGAGGCCTTTGCCGCTTTGGCAGCATACGTGGCTGTCGACTTGGGGGCAGATGGAGTTACCCCCAAGGGCTTGGTGCCTTTGCCCTTGGGCTTGGGCACCTGTGGCACCGCAAATACTGCTGCCTCCTCCGCGGCAGCAGCCTCCCTCTTTTTGTCCGCCGCGAGGGGTGGACGGACCTGCTTCTGCTTCACCGGCAGGAGCCGGTCCTCTAGGCCGGATATGATAGCCCGGGTGAAAACCCGCTCCTCCTGGGCTATCTGTCGGAGAGCGTCCATGATGTCCGCCGGGAGGGCGGAGGTCTCCATCCTCACCTCGGGTGCGGGTGCCGGGGCGGGAGCGGGGCGGGCCGAATCCTCAGTCGCCTCTCTACGAAGACGCTCATTCTCTCGCTGCAGACGGTCGATAGTCGCCTGCAGCCGTCCTGTCTCGTCAGAGGTCGAGCGCCTCCCGAGTTCCTCCACTATCTCCTTAAGGGAGTGGGCACGACTTTTTAGGGCCTTTTGTAGGGTGCCCTTCAGGTTCGACGACTTGGCGGCGATTGTGGCGATCTCCGCCGTGTCCTCGATGGCCATGCGCTCCAGCTGAGCTACGGTTTTAACCGCATGGTCGGAGAGGGGCACGCCATATCCCACCCTGTTGCGGATGGCGCTGGCCTCGCGTTCGCGCGCCGCGAACCTCTCCTCTAGCTCTAGTTCGAGCGCCTCCTTCTTCTGGCGGTTCAACTCTTGCTGAGCCGCCGCCAGGCCGACGTGATGCCCCGTGGTGGGTTTGCATCCCCGTTTCGTCGCTCCTTTCCCTTTCGCGGAGGGGGTATCAGAGCCCGAACCAGAGCTCGTCTCTGTCCCCTTCCGTTTGAGGTATTTGGAGCGGCCATCCTCCACCTCGGGTGTTTCCGCGTCGGACTCGCCCATATCCTCTGGACGGAAAAATAAGCTTCCGCTATGTGGCAGCGCCGGAGCGCGCGCCCTCTCTTTGCCGGGGGATCGGCTCCGTGATCTGACCGACGGCGACTCTGAATGGTCGTCGACACGTTGCCGAGAACCAGCCGTGAGGCGAAGTGTGAGACGGGAAGTTCGCCTCTTGCCCTCCAAGTCTGAATCTTCTGATCCACGGGATGGACTCC
>CATOAU010000004.1:20000-55000 GCA_951394065.1 Venusia cambrica
AACCTAACCTAACCTAACCTAACCTAACCTAACCTAACCTAACCTAACCTAACCTAACCTAACCTAACCTAACCTAACCTAACCTAACCTAACCTAACCTAACCTAACCTAACCTAACCTAACCTAACCTAACCTAACCTAACCTAACCTAACCTAACCTAACCTAACCTAACCTAACCTAACCTAACCTAACCTAACCTAACCTAACCTAACCTAACCTAACCTAACCTAACCTAACCTAACCTAACCTAACCTAACCTAACCTAACCTAACCTAACCTAACCTAACCTAACCTAACCTAACCTAACCTAACCTAACCTAACCTAACCTAACCTAACCTAACCTAACCTAACCTAACCTAACCTAACCTAACCTAACCTAACCTAACCTAACCTAACCTAACCTAACCTAACCTAACCTAACCTAACCTAACCTAACCTAACCTAACCTAACCTAACCTAACCTAACCTAACCTAACCTAACCTAACCTAACCTAACCTAACCTAACCTAACCTAACCTAACCTAACCTAACCTAACCTAACCTAACCTAACCTAACCTAACCTAACCTAACCTAACCTAACCTAACCTAACCTAACCTAACCTAACCTAACCTAACCTAACCTAACCTAACCTAACCTAACCTAACCTAACCTAACCTAACCTAACCTAACCTAACCTAACCTAACCTAACCTAACCTAACCTAACCTAACCTAACCTAACCTAACCTAACCTTTTTTTTTTTTTTTTTTTTATCCTGGGAAAATCCATTACGGATACCACCGAACCGGGGGGTTGGGTGGTTATGTGGGGCTCTCCACACCTTACCTTGGTGCGTAATACCCACTAAAAACCCAGGGTGCTCCACCTTCGCCGACCGAAGACGGGAGGCGCGGGACCGCTTGCGCATTCGCCGCAGCTCCCGTCGAGTCGCAGCCCACCGTTTGGCAGACCCACCTCTTGGGAGGGTGTAAAAAGCCCTCCCACACCTCGTGTGTGATGCCCCGGAGCACTTGGGGCATCTACACCACCTCACGATGGCCTATCACTGAGAGGTGCCAGGTGCCCCCGCACCCAACACCCCAGGCCCTCGGAGCGGAGACGGAGTGCGGGCTCTGTTAGCCCGCCTCCGTGTCCGCGCCCTCCGGAGCGGCAGAGAGAGAGGATTTCTTTCTCTCTCCCGCTCCTCTACCTCCCTCTGCGAAACAATAGTCTCACAGAAGGAGGTCACCGCCTCCCACGACCTCTGATCATCGACCATCTTAGAAATGATTGTCGACAAGGAGAGGTCCGTCCCCACGACCGCGACCAGTGATCGCCGCGGTTCATCTCCCCCTGGGCATGCCTCCAGTGCGTGCTGGGCGGTGTCTACCGCGAAGCCGCACTGGTGGCAGGCCGTGGAGTCTTCCCTTCGGGCAACACGACACAGATACCTCCCGAAACAGCCATGTCCCGAGAGAACCTGCGTCAGCCGGAACGAAAGACTCCCATGCTTCCTTCGGACCCACTCTGCGAGTACGGGGCGAATGGCCTCGAGGAGTCGTCGGGCGCTTTCCCCTCTCTGCACGGGTCCCGCAAGTAGCCGTTCCTCCCACGTGGCGAGGGCCGATGTCTTGGCCTCATCACGCCAGTGCGCCACCTCTATTGGTGCTGGTCGCTCACCCCGCTCCCGCGCCTGCGCTCTGCGCCAGTAGACTGAGGCCAGGACTTCAGCCTCGAGGTCCCACGGAAGCGAGCCGGCGAGCACGCATGCCACCTCGTGAGAGAGTGTGCGATACCCCCTGCACACTCTCACCGCCATAACCCTTTGGGCTCCGATCAGCACGGCGGTGGTCTGCCGATCGAGATGACCCGCCCATATCGGGGCGCCATACAGAGCCATTGAGCTCACCACCGCTGTATAGAGGCGGCGGCAGCTTCCCTCCCCGCCTCCGATGTTCGGGAGCAGGCGACTCAGTGCGCCGGCTGTTCCCAGAATTTTGGGGGACAGCCGCCGCACGTGCTCCTTGAAGTTCCATCTGCCATCGAGGACGACACCGAGATATTTCAGCGTCGTCCCGACAGAGATGGAAGTTCCACCAACCACAATGGTGGAACCTGCAGGTGGTGCCCGCCGAGGACCATGAAAACATATGGCCTCAGATTTGTGAAGCGCCACCTCCAGACCCAGCATTCGAATTCTGGCAACAACCGTCGCGACACCGGCAGTCGCCAGAATCGCAGCATCTCTGTAGTTTTCTCCCCGGGCGGCAACCAGCGTGTCGTCAGCGTAACAAACGACGCCGACGCCACAAAGGTTTGCACCCCGGAGAGCCCAATCGTACCCGACGTTCCACAGGAGTGGACCTAAGACCGATCCCTGTGGAACGCCGCGCGTCATGGGGCTACTTCCTTCACCTAGAGTCGTCGGGAAGACTACCTCTCTATCGGAGAGATAGTCCCCGACGAGTCTGCGCAGGTACTGGGGCACCTTGTGGTACTCCAGACCGGCATGAATCGTGCTCCAAGGCAGTGTGTTGAATGCGTTAGCGATGTCCAGCGAAACGGCCAACAACACACCGCCGCTGGAGCACGCCTCCTCGGAGAGGTCGCGGACGCGGGATATGGCATCAATCGTCGAGCGACCTCTCCGGAAACCGAACTGGTTGGGCGCCAGATCCGGTCCCGTCGTCTCGAGGTGCCTAACAAGGCGGGCAGCGACCACTCTCTCCAACAGTTTGCCCGCCTCATCAAGCAGCACGATCGGACGATAGCCCGAAGGCTCATCCGCTGGACGACCCTCTTTCCTTAGGAGGACGAGTCTGCCTCTTCTCCATCTCTTGGGGAATCTGCCTTCCCTGAGGCACCAGTCAAACAGGTCCTTCAGGGAAGCCCCTAGATGTTTATAGGAGAGGGCCCATGCGCGACCCGGTATACCGTCAGGCCCAGGCGCTCTGTTTTTGGCCCTCATCCTGAGCACTGCTACACCCAGCTCAACCTCGGAGACAGGGGCAGGCTCATCCACCTCTTCGGCGAGATCAGCCGATGTCGAGGGGGGCGCAAAGTCGGGCCCCGGAGCACCGGGGAATAATCCGTCAACCACTCTCTGCACCACTGCCGGTTGGAGCGAGGCCGTGATGGGGGGAGCCCAGGGGCGAAGCTTCTGCCTTGCCCACTGGTACGGACGGCCCCATGGGTCGCGCTCTAGCCCCTCCAGCAGTTGTTGCCAAGCCTGTCTCTTGCCCTCGACTATCGCAACGCGAAGAGCCCCGGAAGCCTCTCTGTAGGTGGCATAGAGGGACTCGCTCACCTCGTTCTCCTGCCGCCTACGTCTCCGATACCGCTGGTATTGGCGGCGCCTCATCACACACGTTTTCCGGAGTTCGGCAATCTCCTCCGACCACCAGTAGACTTGGCGTTTCGGCTGTGGGGCTCGCGCGCGCGGCATCGCAGCATCGCAGACGCGCGACATTGCCTCGCACAACTTGTTCGCCATTGCATCCACGTCTACTGGGTCCGGTTCCTGAGGAGTGCCGTTCCACGTTTCGACGAGGGCTGCCTCCTGCAGCACTTCGGCGTTGAGGCGCTTCAGGGCCCATCGCGGACCGATCTCACCTCCCGTCCTTCTCACCTCGTTCGTCTGGGACGAGAAGACGCTGAACCGTATATACCGGTGATCGGACAGCGTCTCCACGTCCACCAACACCTGCCAGTCGCGAATGCGGCAGGCGATGTCTGGCGTGACGAGTGTCACATCGACGATCGACCCACCAGACTGACGGACGCAGGTGTTTTCCGTCCCACGGTTCACGACGCAGAGGCCCACCTCGGCCGACCACTCGAGCACGACGCCGCCCCGAGGGTTCGTCGTCGGGGATCCCCACGCCGTGGATTTGGCATTGAGGTCCCCAAGTACGAGAACGGGGCGTGGGCGGGTCTGACCAATCAAGGTTCCTACCTCACCGAGAAGAGCCTCCAGTTCGTAAACCGGCCGGTTTCGGGAGTGGTACACCCCCACGACGACGACTTGGCCCAAACAAGCCGCCACAAAACCCCTTCCTCTCACCACTCCTTCGAGAGAAGGGGAGTGAGCCGGCGACTGCGTGGTGATCGCAACCAAGCCATCGAGGTCCCCCGCCCAGTCAGATCTGGATGGGACCGCATAAGGCTCGGCGGCCACCGCCACTTGTATCGACCGCTCCGCCATTGACTGCAGGAACAGGTCCTGAGCACCGGCGGAGTGGTTGAGATTCGCCTGGAGGAAAGTTAGGGCCATACTAACTAACTTTCCTCCATGCTTTCCACCGGCCCTTTTTCAGGACTAGGCGGTCGCAGCTGGGCCTTAGCCTCAGTCGCAACGGTCTTCCGTCTGGCCCCTGACTTTGGCGGGGGCTTGGCGCAAGCCTTGCCCCCGGAGAGGTGGTCCGCCGGCTTGCCCGCGGCAGCACAGCGGGTGCAGCGTGGAGCGGCGGTGCACTCTTTGGCCTTGTGGGCCTTTTTACCGCAGCGGTAGCACTCGTCGCTGCGGTCAACCTCGGCCTTGCACTGGGCCACAACATGGCCCAATTCGAGGCAGCGATAGCAGCGACGCGGTCTAACAGCCAAAATGCTGACCCGCGCTGCCACCCAGCCCACTAATACACGGCCTCCGCTAGCCATCACCTTCTTGGCAGTTGTTGTTGGGCAGCGCACAAACACAGTGCCCATCCCTGCTTGGCCCCGGCGTATTATGCCAACGGATATAGCTGACTCAGGGCACTCGCCTACCCTGGCTAGGGCTTCCGCCAACTCCTCCGGAACGACGGAGTCGTCAAGGCCGCTGACCCGAAGATCGGTGGTTGCAGTCGGCCTGGAGACTCGCACGCTCTCATCGTCCCCGAGCACCGCCCTTAGTTTGCCAGCAAGGAGATCCGCTTTGGCGGCATTATCCTCGCCGGAGATCTCTAGTACTCGAGCCCCGGTGGCCGCTGTTCTGATCTTCAGCGGTGGTACTCCCAGCTCGCCAAGCTTGATGTTAGCCTTGGCCGCCTCCAGCACCTTGGCATATGGCCTTCAAGGCTGGTGGCGCGGCAGGGAGGGTCAACTCGGCCACCCTGTCGGGCACAAAATGAAATGGCGGCATCGAGTCGCAGCGGACCTTCAGGTCGGAGGATGATCGGCCTTCAAGGCTGGTGGCGCGGCAGGGAGGGTCAATTCGGCCACCCTGTCGGGCACAAGTTTAAATGGCGGCATTGAGTCGCAGCGGACCTTCGGGTCGTAGGATGGCTGGCCTGCAAGGCTAGTGGCGCGGCAGGGAGGGTCAACCCGGCCACCCTGTCGGGCATAATGCGTCTCCGAATCCCGTTGTTCGGTGCCTGCACATGGGATGCATGACCGGGGGGAACCCGGTAGCAAGGGCACCAAAGGGGAGCTCACCCCTCAAAAAAACCTAACCTAACCTAACCTAACCTAACCTAACCTAACCTAACCTAACCTAACCTAACCTAACCTAACCTAACCTAACCTAACCTAACCTTTTTTTTTTTTTTTTTTTTTTTTTTTTTTTTTTTTTTTTTTTTTTTTTTTGACGCTGGGAAAAATGCATTACGCATACCCTCCCATCGGGGGTGGGAGGGTTATGTGGGACTCCCCGGTGGCCCGGTATACCCACTAAACAACCCAGCGGCACTCCCGCATCGTCTGTGTGGAGGGAGGACTGGGAAACCGGCAGAGCCTTTACATCCAGTCCCCCCTGACGACCGCCCGCCTTTACAGCGGGGCCTTCACGCCACTCCCCCCGGAGGAGGGGGGCCCGAGAATGACTGCGAGTGCTCAGCCATTCTCGCCCGACGTGGGTGGTGAATTGTGCAATACGGGCGAAGACGCCCCCGCGCCTTTCGCCCGCTATTCACCACCAGGTGGGAGAAAACGACGATTGTTCAATCGCCTTCTCCCACCCCTTCTACGCCTACGGAGCGGTGCCGCGAGGGGATCTTCCTCCCGCGCACGCTCCGCCACCTCCTTCTGGGACATGACGTCCTCGCAGAAGGAGGCGACTGCTGCCCAGGCCCCCTCACTTCCCAGCATAGAATTGACCACGCCGGGAAGCGAAAGGTCCTGCCCAACCACCGCGATCAAACTGCGGCGCGGCTGGGACCATGACGGACACACCTCGAGGGTGTGCTGCGCCGTGTCTTCTGCCGCGCCACAGTGATGGCACCTCGGGGTCTCCTCTCTTCCGATCCGGTGCAGGCAAGATCCAAAGCACCCATGCCCGGATAATACCTGCACCAGACGGAACGAGAGGAAACCATGGGACCGCTCGAGCCAGTCTCGCAGGACCGGCCCGAGCGCGTCCAACGTTCGGCGGCCGAACGGAGCGATGGCGAGGTCCTCCACCCAATGGTGGATGACTGCGTCCCTCGACTCTCGCCGGACCGCTTCCCGCTCTTCCGGGGTGGGGTGCTCACCGAGCGCCTTACGCCCCGCTGCCCACTCGTACACTCTAGCGAGCACCCACGCCTCGAGCTCCCAAGGAGGGGTGCTAGCCAGAGCGCACGCCGCCGCAAAGCCCACCGAGCGGTAGGCCCTTGCAACCCGCAGTGCAATGGCCCTTTGGGGCCTGCGGATTGCAGTGGCATTCTCCCTCCTGTTGAGGGAGTCCGCCCAGATGGGGGCCCCATACAGGGCCATGCTCTTCAAGATGCCGGCATACAGTCGCCGGCATCGCGCCTTGGGCCCCCCCAAGTTTGGGAGGAGCCAAGAGAGGGCGTCCGCGGCCTTCAGCAGGCGTGCTGACAGCCCGCTGAAGTGTGGGCCGAAGCGCCACCTGCTGTCGATTATAAGGCCCAGATATTTCATCTGGGCTTTCACTTCAATCCTGACGCCCTCCACGACAATGTGGGCGTCAGGCAGGGTGCGCTGCCTTGGCCCGTGGAAGAACACGGCCTCGGTTTTATGCAGCGCCACCCTCAATCCTAGGCGGCGGATCCTTCCCGCAACCAAGGATCCGCCAGCCGAGGCCAGACTTGCCGCCTCTCTAAAGTCCCTCCCCCGGGCAGTGAGGAGAGTGTCATCCGCGTAGCAGATGACACTCGTGCCTCGGAGAAGGGTTCCCCGCAGGAGCCAGTTAAAGCCTATGTTCCACAGGAGTGGTCCCAGGACCGACCCCTGTGGAACACCGGACTCTGCGCCGTACCGGTGGACTATGCCCGTTTTGTTCACGAGGAGGACAGCTCGGTCCGCCAAGTAGCTGGCCAAGAGGGCCCTCAGGTATTGTGGCACTCCATGGTACCGGAGTGCCTCCAATATTGTCGAATGGGGGACGGAGTTGAAGGCGTTGGCTATATCAAATGACACGGCCAGCACCCCTTCCCCCGTCCCGACTGCCGCCTCCACTTGGCCCTTGAGTCGGGCCAGCGCGTCCACTGTCGATCGCCCCCATCGGAATCCAAATTGGGCGTCCGACAGGTCCGGCCCAACTCCCCGCAGGTGGTTGTTCAGCCGGGTGGCGATGATCCCCTCGAACAACTTACCGACCTCATCGAGCAGTACGATGGGCCGGTATGCCGAAGGGGAGTCCGCCGGGCGACCCTCTTTACGGAGAAGGCACAGCTGCCCCTCCTTCCATGGTTTCGGGAACCTCCCAGACGTGAGACACGCGCTGAAGAGGTCCCGAAACCTCTCCTCCATTTGGAAGGCGGCTATGGCCACCACCCGTGCAGGGACGCCGTCCGGTCCGGGGGCCGTCTTCTTAGCGCGGAGGCGAAGAGCCGCCGCCCCGAATTCCGCTGACGTCACTGGAGGGACCTCCTCTTCCTCTGACGGACCCGTCCCTCGCGGGGGGTCCATCACTGGTGGGGTGAAGTTGTTGGCCCTGCATGGAAACAGGGACCGGACCACCCCATCCAGCAGTGACGGCTCAAGGGTCTCCGTCAGTGGGGGACCAAAGGGGCGCAGTTTGTTCCGCGCCGCCTTGTATGGTCTCCCAAAAGGGTCCCTGTCGAGGCCCTCCAGCATCTCGGCTCTCGCCGCGTCGTCAGCGGCGATGATGGCCGACTTGAGGACCGTTTTCGCCTCTACGTACGTCGTGTAGAGGTGGTCCTCGTTAGCCGGGTCTCGCGAGCTACGTCTTCGGCTCCGCGTGTAGGCCCTCCTAGCCACCACACAGGCGGCTCGGAGCCCCGCCAGTTCCTCCGACCACCAATAAACGGCACGACGGGGAGGTGGGCGGCGAGACCGAGGCATGCTGGAGTTGCACACCTCGGTCAGAGACTCCCTTAGCTGGCCCGCTGCGACGTCCACGTCCAGGACTTCGACAGGAGGTGCAAGCCAGTCCTGGACGAACGCTGCCTCCTTGGCCGCCTTTCGGTCAAGGCGGGTGAGAGCCCACCGTGGGAAGGGAGCTTGGCCCGAGCGGGCCGTCCCCTGGGGGCTCTGGTTGGAGATGTCGAAACGCACATATCGGTGGTCCGACCATGTCTCCAACATCTCTACCCGCCAGTTCACGACGCGGGCGGCTAGCACGGGGGTGGCGAACGAGACGTCAACCACTGACCCTCCCCGTCGCCGCACACACGTTTGAATTGTCCCTCTGTTTAGGAGGGACAGACCAGACGATGCTGCCCAACACTCGAGGGCGCGTCCCTGGACGTTGCAGCGGGTGGCCGGGTTGCCCCAGGCTGCCGACTTGGCGTTAAGGTCGCCCAATACGGCGACGTGGCGCGGCGCCGCCCTACCGACAACTCCGGTGAGGACTTCGAGGAAATCCTCGAAGTCCGAGAAAGGGCGGTTAGGGGAGAAATAGACACCCACTAGGGCTATATCTCCCCACGCGGCGGCCACGTATCCCGGTCCCCTCTCTAAGAGCGAGAGGGGAGGGGAGTCTGTGGAAGACCGCGCTACCAATGCTACCAAGCCGTCCTGATCACCCAGCCAACGGCCAGGGACCGAGAACGGCTCGGCAACCACCGCCACGTCCACCAACCACTCAGCCATGGCCTGCATAAACAGGTACTGGGCTGTTTTACAGTGGTTGGTGTTAGCCTGGAGAATGCGATGTCCGATCCTATCCATCATTCGATCATCGCACCCCCCTCGTCGTCGGCCGTCGCTGCATTTTCAGCAGTGACGGTTGCAGCAGGCTGGGCCGGCACCTGCGTTCTGCCCTTCTTGGGGGGAGGATTGCAGTTCCTCCCCTTCATCACGTGGCTCGCTGGCCGGCCGCTGGCAGCACACACCGCACAGTGCGGAGTGGCGGCCTTGCAGGAGGCGGATTTGTGTCCGGCCTTGCCGCAGCGGTAGCAGCAGTCCGTCCTGTCGACCTTGGACGGACAAAGGGCCCGGGTGTGTCCTATTCCGAAGCACTTGTAGCAGCGCAGGGGCTGATTTCCAAGTGCTCGTACTACACCCGAGCTGAAGCCGACGACTAGCCGTCCCTTGGCGAGGGCGGCATTAGCCGCGGCGACTGGGCACTCGAGGCGAATAGCGCCCATGCCACCGCGGCCGGGTCTGATGTCCCGGCCTTGTACCGCTGCGGCGTCGCAGCCCCCTGCTGCTGCGACCGCCGCCACCACCTCCTCCTTGGTGACCGAATCGTCCAGACCGGTCACCTCCAAGGCCGCAGATTTTACGGGCCTCGCGACCTTGGCCACGTCTGCGATGACCTCTTGCAACTTAGTTGCGAAGAGGTCCGCGTTGGCGCTGCCCTGAGCCCCCGGAAACTCGAAAATTCGAGCTCCGGCTTGGGTCCGGCGGCACACGACTGTGCCGATCCCCATTTGGGTGGGATCGGCGTTGGTACGAGCCCGCTTTAGGACGGACTCGTACGTCTCCCCACGCTCCGCGGCCTCCGCGCTGAGTGTCACAACGACGGCCGCGGTCTTGGGAGGAACCAACTTCCTCACTCCGGCGGGGGCCCTGTTGGCTGCGGGAGCAGCGGTGGCGGGCTTGGCCTTCTTGCCTTTCCCCTTCCCCTTTCCCTTACCCTTACCAGTTTCCTGGGACGGGCTGGGAGGGGTGGTGGCGGGGGTGGCAAGCACAGCGACCGTTCCCGCCCTTTTCTTGGCCTTGCCCTTCCCCTTCCTAACCACCTCCGTCCACGGCTGGTTGGACAGAGTGGTGGAGGGCAGAAGGGGGTCCTCCCTCTGAGGGGTGGATGGCCCCGGCTCGCACAGCCTCTTGTCGGCCGCGAGTTGTGGTCGGAGGCGTTTTTCCGGCAAGAGCCGGTCCTCTATGCCTGCGAAACAGGCTCTCGTGAAGGCCCTCTCCTCCATGATGACCTTGCGGATAGTATCCTCAAGGTTGGAGGGGCCTTCCACCGCAGGTCTCGGTACGGCTTGGGTAGGTCGGGCCGCAGCTTCCGCCAGCTTTTTGTGAAGCTCACTGACCTCCGACTGCAGGCGATCGACCGTCGCTTGCAGTTGCCGCGTTTCGTCGGTTGCCGTGCGCTGCGCCAGCTCCCGAACGATGCCGCGCATACTTGCGGCCCGGCATTTAAGGGACTTCTGAAAAGTCCCTTTTAGGTTGGTGGACTTAGAGGCGAGCTCCATAATCTCCCCTTCGTCCTCTTGAGCCATCCGCTCAAGTTCGCCCAGAGTGTAGTCCGCGTACAGGACGCTGGACGCACCGTACCCGGACTTGGCCCGAGTGACGCGTGCCTGTTGCTCCTTGGCGGCAACCTGCTCCTCCAATTCTTGCTGGACTCGCACCCGTCGAGCCAGGTTTAGCTGACGTTGGGCGTCAGCCAGACCCACGTCGTGCGTATCAGCCAAAGAAGAAGGCTTTTTGGACTTTGCCTTCTTCTTCGGCTTGGCACTCCTTGTGGAGTCCGAGGAACCTTCGGACGCACCCTTCATGAAGGCCCGCTTGCGCGTTTGTTGGCGACCTTCTTCCGTCGCCATCGAACTTGCGTCCGACACAGACGCAACGGACTCGTTGTCAGAGTCTGACAGCTCGTCCGCCCTCAACCCGCTAGCTGCAGGTGGTGCGCAGCTAGCTCCCGACGCTGAAGCGTCGTCGTCAGGTTGGCCCTGAGAAGGGCCTTTAAGGAAACGCCCGGAGGCGTCCCGCAAAGCCTTCGATTTAGGCATTTCGCCGCAAAGCGTGATGGGTGATGGGAAGGCGGAACAACGCACAGGAGCCTAGCTCGACCGTGCTAATCAACCTAACCTAACCTAACCTAACCTAACCTAACCTAACCTAACCTAACCTAACCTAACCTAACCTAACCTAACCTAACCTAACCTAACCTAACCTAACCTAACCTAACCTAACCTAACCTAACCTAACCTAACCTAACCTAACCTAACCTAACCTAACCTAACCTAACCTAACCTAACCTAACCTAACCTAACCTAACCTAACCTAACCTAACCTAACCTAACCTAACCTAACCTAACCTAACCTAACCTAACCTAACCTAACCTAACCTAACCTAACCTAACCTAACCTAACCTAACCTAACCTAACCTAACCTAACCTAACCTAACCTAACCTAACCTAACCTAACCTAACCTAACCTAACCTAACCTAACCTAACCTAACCTAACCTAACCTAACCTAACCTAACCTAACCTAACCTAACCTAACCTAACCTAACCTAACCTAACCTAACCTAACCTAACCTAACCTAACCTAACCTAACCTAACCTAACCTAACCTAACCTAACCTAACCTAACCTAACCTAACCTAACCTAACCTAACCTAACCTAACCTAACCTAACCTAACCTAACCTAACCTAACCTAACCTAACCTAACCTAACCTAACCTAACCTAACCTAACCTAACCTAACCTAACCTAACCTAACCTAACCTAACCTAACCTAACCTAACCTAACCTAACCTAACCTAACCTAACCTAACCTAACCTAACCTAACCTAACCTAACCTAACCTAACCTAACCTAACCTAACCTAACCTAACCTAACCTAACCTAACCTAACCTAACCTAACCTAACCTAACCTAACCTAACCTAACCTAACCTAACCTAACCTAACCTAACCTAACCTAACCTAACCTAACCTAACCTAACCTAACCTAACCTAACCTAACCTAACCTAACCTAACCTAACCTAACCTAACCTAACCTAACCTAACCTAACCTAACCTAACCTAACCTAACCTAACCTAACCTAACCTAACCTAACCTAACCTAACCTAACCTAACCTAACCTAACCTAACCTAACCTAACCTAACCTAACCTAACCTAACCTAACCTAACCTAACCTAACCTAACCTAACCTAACCTAACCTAACCTAACCTAACCTAACCTAACCTAACCTAACCTAACCTAACCTAACCTAACCTAACCTAACCTAACCTAACCTAACCTAACCTAACCTAACCTAACCTAACCTAACCTAACCTAACCTAACCTAACCTAACCTAACCTAACCTAACCTAACCTAACCTAACCTAACCTAACCTAACCTAACCTAACCTAACCTAACCTAACCTAACCTAACCTAACCTAACCTAACCTAACCTAACCTAACCTAACCTAACCTAACCTAACCTAACCTAACCTAACCTAACCTAACCTAACCTAACCTAACCTAACCTAACCTAACCTAACCTAACCTAACCTAACCTAACCTAACCTAACCTAACCTAACCTAACCTAACCTAACCTAACCTAACCTAACCTAACCTAACCTAACCTAACCTAACCTAACCTAACCTAACCTAACCTAACCTAACCTAACCTAACCTAACCTAACCTAACCTAACCTAACCTAACCTAACCTAACCTAACCTAACCTAACCTAACCTAACCTAACCTAACCTAACCTAACCTAACCTAACCTAACCTAACCTAACCTAACCTAACCTAACCTAACCTAACCTAACCTAACCTAACCTAACCTAACCTAACCTAACCTAACCTAACCTAACCTAACCTAACCTAACCTAACCTAACCTAACCTAACCTAACCTAACCTAACCTAACCTAACCTAACCTAACCTAACCTAACCTAACCTAACCTAACCTAACCTAACCTAACCTAACCTAACCTAACCTAACCTAACCTAACCTAACCTAACCTAACCTAACCTAACCTAACCTAACCTAACCTAACCTAACCTAACCTAACCTAACCTAACCTAACCTAACCTAACCTAACCTAACCTAACCTAACCTAACCTAACCTAACCTAACCTAACCTAACCTAACCTAACCTAACCTAACCTAACCTAACCTAACCTAACCTAACCTAACCTAACCTAACCTAACCTAACCTAACCTAACCTAACCTAACCTAACCTAACCTAACCTAACCTAACCTAACCTAACCTAACCTAACCTAACCTAACCTAACCTAACCTAACCTAACCTAACCTAACCTAACCTAACCTAACCTAACCTAACCTAACCTAACCTAACCTAACCTAACCTAACCTAACCTAACCTAACCTAACCTAACCTAACCTAACCTAACCTAACCTAACCTAACCTAACCTAACCTAACCTAACCTAACCTAACCTAACCTAACCTAACCTAACCTAACCTAACCTAACCTAACCTAACCTAACCTAACCTAACCTAACCTAACCTAACCTAACCTAACCTAACCTAACCTAACCTAACCTAACCTAACCTAACCTAACCTAACCTAACCTAACCTAACCTAACCTAACCTAACCTAACCTAACCTAACCTAACCTAACCTAACCTAACCTAACCTAACCTAACCTAACCTAACCTAACCTAACCTAACCTAACCTAACCTAACCTAACCTAACCTAACCTAACCTAACCTAACCTAACCTAACCTAACCTAACCTAACCTAACCTAACCTAACCTAACCTAACCTAACCTAACCTAACCTAACCTAACCTAACCTAACCTAACCTAACCTAACCTAACCTAACCTAACCTAACCTAACCTAACCTAACCTAACCTAACCTAACCTAACCTAACCTAACCTAACCTAACCTAACCTAACCTAACCTAACCTAACCTAACCTAACCTAACCTAACCTAACCTAACCTAACCTAACCTAACCTAACCTAACCTAACCTAACCTAACCTAACCTAACCTAACCTAACCTAACCTAACCTAACCTAACCTAACCTAACCTAACCTAACCTAACCTAACCTAACCTAACCTAACCTAACCTAACCTAACCTAACCTAACCTAACCTAACCTAACCTAACCTAACCTAACCTAACCTAACCTAACCTAACCTAACCTAACCTAACCTAACCTAACCTAACCTAACCTAACCTAACCTAACCTAACCTAACCTAACCTAACCTAACCTAACCTAACCTAACCTAACCTAACCTAACCTAACCTAACCTAACCTAACCTAACCTAACCTAACCTAACCTAACCTAACCTAACCTAACCTAACCTAACCTAACCTAACCTAACCTAACCTAACCTAACCTAACCTAACCTAACCTAACCTAACCTAACCTAACCTAACCTAACCTAACCTAACCTAACCTAACCTAACCTAACCTAACCTAACCTAACCTAACCTAACCTAACCTAACCTAACCTAACCTAACCTAACCTAACCTAACCTAACCTAACCTAACCTAACCTAACCTAACCTAACCTAACCTAACCTAACCTAACCTAACCTAACCTAACCTAACCTAACCTAACCTAACCTAACCTAACCTAACCTAACCTAACCTAACCTAACCTAACCTAACCTAACCTAACCTAACCTAACCTAACCTAACCTAACCTAACCTAACCTAACCTAACCTAACCTAACCTAACCTAACCTAACCTAACCTAACCTAACCTAACCTAACCTAACCTAACCTAACCTAACCTAACCTAACCTAACCTAACCTAACCTAACCTAACCTAACCTAACCTAACCTAACCTAACCTAACCTAACCTAACCTAACCTAACCTAACCTAACCTAACCTAACCTAACCTAACCTAACCTAACCTAACCTAACCTAACCTAACCTAACCTAACCTAACCTAACCTAACCTAACCTAACCTAACCTAACCTAACCTAACCTAACCTAACCTAACCTAACCTAACCTAACCTAACCTAACCTAACCTAACCTAACCTAACCTAACCTAACCTAACCTAACCTAACCTAACCTAACCTAACCTAACCTAACCTAACCTAACCTAACCTAACCTAACCTAACCTAACCTAACCTAACCTAACCTAACCTAACCTAACCTAACCTAACCTAACCTAACCTAACCTAACCTAACCTAACCTAACCTAACCTAACCTAACCTAACCTAACCTAACCTAACCTTTTTTTTTTTTTTTTTTTTTTTTTTTTTTTTTTTTTTTTTTTTTTTTTTTTTTTATGCGGAGAATGCGTTTAGGCACCATAGCCTCGTTGGGGACGAGGCCGTGTGTGGGACTCAACCCGTCCTAGCGACAGGCAATACCCACTAAACTCCGCAGTGACCCGCTATCGCCGAGTGGTGGTGTCGTGGGAATCCGGCTAAAGCCTTTACCGCCACAACACCACCAGCGATTGCCCCTTTACAGGGGCCCCACAGACCCCCCCAGTGTGACTGGGGGGGGATGGCGGGAACAGCTGGGTCGCCAGGCTGTTCCCGCCGTTCGGCGGGGATGAGGGTCTGTGCAATGGAGGCCGGTTGAACGCCCCTACGTTCCCAGCCCCCAGACCCTCATCTGATCCCACTGCCCGACAGGGTGGCCGAGTTGACCCTCCCTGCCGCGCCGCCAGCCTTGAAGGCCGGCCATCCCACGACCCGGAGGTCCGCTGAGTCCCTCACTGGGACTCCGCCACGCGGACGACCGCCTGTCCATCCACTGTGCCCTATGCATATATCATAGGGACACGCGGAGGACACCCTCGTGTCGGATTATTCGCTGCCGTCGATCACTACCCACAAGTGGGAAGTGATCGACGGCACCCAGGGTACACCACGAGGAGGTTATCCGACCCAGTACCCCAACCTAACCTAACCTAACCTAACCTAACCTAACCTAACCTAACCTAACCTAACCTAACCTAACCTAACCTAACCTAACCTAACCTAACCTAACCTAACCTAACCTAACCTAACCTAACCTAACCTAACCTAACCTAACCTAACCTAACCTAACCTAACCTAACCTAACCTAACCTAACCTAACCTAACCTAACCTAACCTAACCTAACCTAACCTAACCTAACCTAACCTAACCTAACCTAACCTAACCTAACCTAACCTAACCTAACCTAACCTAACCTAACCTAACCTAACCTAACCTAACCTAACCTAACCTAACCTAACCTAACCTAACCTAACCTAACCTAACCTAACCTAACCTAACCTAACCTAACCTAACCTAACCTAACCTAACCTAACCTAACCTAACCTAACCTAACCTAACCTAACCTAACCTAACCGTATCCCCAAAAATCTGGCGGCACTTAACCGACGCGGAAACTGTCCTCATCGACTTGCAGCGGGTGAAAGTCGCGGACCAGTCGCCACTGGTCCAGTGCTCGCGCTGCTTAGGATATGGGCACGGGAGGCGTTTCTGCAGAGAGACCATCGAGAAGTGCTGCCATTGCGGGGGGCCGCACATGCGTTCAGAGTGTGCAGACTGGCTGGCAGGAGCAACACCATCGTGCTGCAACTGCACAAGCGCGAAAGCTGATAGGTCCGACCACAACGCCTTCAGCCAGGACTGCCAAATCCGAAGAAGGTGGGAGGCTCTGGCGCGCGCAAAAATAGCATACTGCTAAAGTGGTCACGGGCGTTACACCTACAGAAGACAGCGCGAAGCCATACCTAGCAGCTCAAGCGAATCTGCAAAGATCCGAGTTAGCAACGCAAGAGCTGATGCTTGAAGCAAGCAAGAGAAGGATGGCCTTCGCGCTGATTCAAGAGCCGTACATCGGAGCTGTTGGGGAGATGAAATACTACAGAGGCGCAAGAATCTTCCAGTGCACAAATAAAGGTGACAAAGTAGTCAAAGCTGCAATAACGGTATATGACAAAGACATCGACGTCATCCAATGTCCCGAACTCACGACTACCAACATTGCAGTAGTAAAGCTGCGCACAAAAGCCTGGGAGATAGCCGTAGTATCCTACTACTTCGAACCAACAGAACCAATCCAGCAGTACCTAGAAAACATCAAGAAGATAGCTCGAAAAGTAGGTGTAACAAGAATTATCATAGGAGGCGATGCAAACGCCAAAAGCACCTGGTGGGGCAGTAATAAGATAGACGATAGAGGGAAAGAACTGGCCGGAACCTTAGAAGAACTGGATTTGCAGGTACTTAACGAAGGAGACACCCCGACGTTCGCCACAGTGAGAGGAAACAGGACCTACTCTAGTCATGTAGACATCACAGCCTGCACAACGAACCTGCTAGGCATAGTCGAAGACTGGAGGGTAGACGAAGGCATGACGAGCTCCGACCACAACACAATTCTCTTTAACATTAGATTATTAAAAGCAAAAGGCATAGCGATAAACAGATCCACTAGAGTCTACAATACTAAAAAAGCTAATTGGCCCCAGTTTCATGAGAAACTGGGACAATTACAAGAAGAACACAACATAACTAAAAACGAAATAGATAAAGTAAATAGTAAAATAGAATTAGAAAATAAAATAGAACAGTACATAAACATAATAGTAGAAGCATGTAAAAATAGTATTCCAAAAATTAAAACAAATGAACAAATAAACTTACCGTGGTGGTCGGAAGAACTCGCTCTGCTGAAGAAGGAGGTCGCCCGGAGAAAACGAAGAGTCCACTGTGCTGCGCCGATCCGGAGGGAGATGGTCGTCGAAGAGTACCTGCAAATAAAACAAAATTATGAACAAAAGGTTAAAATGGCACAAGTCCAAAGCTGGAAGGAGTTTTGTGCAAAACAAGACAGGGAGAGTATGTGGGACAGCATATACCGAGTGATCAAAAGGACAACCAAGAGGCAGGAAGATCTGCCCCTGATCGAAAACGGCAAAATGCTAGACCCTAAAAAATCTGCGGAAATGCTGGCCAAAAAATTCTACCCCGAGGACAGAAAGGAGGATGATAACGAAGATCATCGGTCAATTAGAAAGGCGGCTGACCAAGTAAATGCCGGGAAGCATGCTGAAGTTCATGATCCCCCATTTACACTCAATGAAGTCAAAGCAGCAACAAATGGCTTTAACCCCAAGAAAGCTCCCGGATCCGATGGCTTTACAGCGGATATCTGTAAACACACAATTTTACAGGACCCGGGACTCTACCTATCACTGGCAAACAAATGCTTAGAGCAAGGACACTTCCCAACGATCTGGAAAGAGGCTACCGTTGTAGTACTCCGAAAACCGGGGAGGGAAAACTACACGGAGGCCAAATCGTATAGGCCGATAGGACTGTTGCCAGTGATGGGCAAAATCTTGGAAAAAATGGTCATCAATAGAATTAAATATCACATCCTCCCAAAATTAAACACCCGCCAGTACGGATTCATGCCCCAGAGGAGCACGGAAGACGCCCTCTATACCCTCGTACAGCACATACGCGGTAAGCTGGAACAAAAGAAACTCGTCACACTTGTATCGCTGGATATAGAGGGCGCCTTCGACAGCGCATGGTGGCCAGCAATCAGGATCCGACTGGCGGAGCTTAAATGTCCCATAAACATCAGAACACTAATAGATAGCTACCTTAGCGATAGGAGAGTGTCGGTCAGGTACGCGGGTGAAGAGGTAGTCAGACGAACGACTAAGGGCTGCGTCCAAGGGTCCATAGGAGGTCCAATCTTATGGAACATTCTTCTCGACCCGCTGCTAAACGACCTAGAACACCAGGGACACTACTGCCAAGCCTTCGCCGACGACATCGTCCTGGTATTTGCGGAGGAAACGGCACTAGAGGTAGAGCGGAAAGGCAATGCCGCTCTTGCGTATGTTCAGGAGTGGGGTGTCATGAACAAACTGAAATTCGCACCACACAAAACAAATGCGATGGTGATAACTAGAAAACTTAAACATGACACACCACGCCTGAGCATGAGCGGGACCGGCATCGCAATGTCGGAGGAGGTGAAAATCCTGGGGCTCACGATAGACAACAAGCTTACGTTTAATAAACACGTGACAAACGCCTGTAAAAAGGCCTTGAACATTTACAAGCAGTTGTCTAGAGCCGCCAGGATCAGTTGGGGCCTTCACCCGGAGGTAATCCGCACTATCTACATAGCAGTCGTTGAGCCAGTCGTCATGTATGCAGCAAGCGCTTGGGTACCGGCGGTAAGGAAGTTGGGCGTGAGGAAGCAACTTAATACTGTACAACGTGGCTTTGCACAGAAACTGTGCAAGGCGTATCGGACTGTCTCTCTAAACTCGGCACTAGTGTTGGCCGGAATCCTGCCTCTCGACCTCAGGATACAGGAGGCAGCCGCCCTGTATGAGGCAAAGAGAGGAGTCCCCCGACCGACACTAGGAGGAAGAGAGATAGAGAAAAAGTCTGCTTTCACTGCCCAACCACACCCTGCTGAACATATGAGCCTGGAATTCACAAGCCTGGAAGACCAAGAGCAGGTGAACATTCACAGCGATTACGCAGTCCGAATGTTCACGGACGGCAGCAAGATTGAGGGCAAGGTCGGAGCTGCATTATCCGTATGGAATAATGCAGTCGAGATCAAAACCCATAAATTGAAGCTGCCGTCCTACTGCACCGTCTACCAGGCCGAATTGTCGGCCATATGTAAAGCTACACGGGAAATCCTGAAGCGCCGAGAGACCACGTTTGGTGTATACAGTGACTCTAGATCGTCTCTAGAAACTGTGACAAATCAGACGTCTTTGCACCCACTCGCAGTGGAAACACGCCAAAACTTGAGGGAGTGCAAAGAACAAGGTAAAGCTGTGTCTTTATTTTGGATTAGAGCACACGCGGGTCTAGAAGGCAATGAGAGAGCAGACGAACTGGCAAAGGATGCAGCCCTTAAAAGTAAGACCATACCGGAATATGACCTTTGCCCGACATCCTACGTAAAAAAGGAACTTAGGCAAGAAACCCTTAGGGAATGGAACAACAGGTATAAGGCAGGTGAAACAGCGACCATAACCAAAACCTTCTTCCCCGACGCTATTGAAGCATACAGATTGGTTAGGAAAATCAAGCCAGCGGGTCTTTTAACTCAAGTGTTGACGGGTCATGGTGGATTCTCCGAATACTTGAATCGTTTCAAGTGTAAGGAGGATCCATCATGTATCTGCGAACCGTCCAAATCAGAAGACATCATGCATATACTGTATGAATGCCCAGTATTCGCTAAGGAGAGATTTGAGGCCGAGCAATACATAGATACTGTAATTTGTAAAGAAACCGCGCATGAATGTATCAGAAATAAGAACATTAGAAATAGATTTTTAGAATATTGTGTAAAAGTAGCAGATAAGGTAGTAATAAGGAATAAAGATGTGTAACCATTGCTATACATATATAATTGTATATATGGAAAATAGCAATATAATAACATAACAGTAGGAAATAGTGACTAAAAATAAGTTTGTCAACGATATTAGAAAAATGTAAAAACAAAATGACTACAAATCTTGTAAAAGACTACAAGAGTATACCTATGTAATAATGTTAATACCTAGTAATAATGTAGATTAAAGAAACATAGATGTATAATAATTGCTGAACATATATAAGTGTATATATGGAAAATACAGCAAAATAACAAAAACTTAAGTTAAAAATAGCGATATAGAACAAGGTTTGACAGTAGTATACTAAAGTAAATGTAAGGTAGATAGAAAGAAAAACAACATAATAGAGGATAACTTATGATAGATACTAAGAAAACTTAAAATTGTAATAAGCATGTAAACAGAAAGGAGAGATTATTAGCATAAGAAGCTCGAAATAAAATAAATACCCATGTACCCTTCCTTAATATAATAAGAAAAAATAAAGACTCAGATATTGTCTGAGGGAATTAGCTCGCGGGCCGGGCCACTGCGCCCGGACAGGAAAAAAAAAAAAAAAAAAAAAAAAAAAAAAAACCTAACCTAACCTTTTTTTTTTTTTTTTTTTTTTTTTTTTTAAGTGGGAAAATGCCCTCGCATTTCCCTTCCACCATGGGGGTGGTGGAAGGGGGTATGTGGGACTCGAACCCACTAAAAACCCACTATGAGCAGTCGCCCGCCTTCGTGGGGCCGAGATGGGGTCGCGTTAGCATTCACCATCTGGCCCCGGCGGTTGGCCTGGAACCCATGTCCAGGCCCCGGCCAAGGAGGGGTGGTCACTGCTCACCAGGACCACCCCTCAGACGAGTGGAGCCGTGCAAGCCGGCGGAGAGTCCCCCGACTCTCCACCAGGTGGCTCCACTACAGGGGAAGTCGAAGAAGGCGGGCAAACCGCCCCCTCCTACCCCCCCTTCGCCTCCGGCGGATCGGGTCAGAGCGGGCATCGTCCTCTCTGACCCTCTCCGCGGCCTCCTTCTGCGACATCACCTGTTCGCAGAAGGAGACCATCGCCTGCCACTCCCTGTCGCCGTCGAGCATGGCGTTGACCACGCTCGGCAGCGAGAGGTCCCCTCCCAGGGTGGCTGAAAGTGTGTGTCGCATGGGACCCCACGCGGCACACACCTCCAGCGTGTGGTGCGCCGTATCCTCCGGCGCACCACATTCGTGGCAGGCCGGGGTCGCCTCCCGTCTCGCGATCTGGTACAGGTACTTTCCGAAACATCCATGTCCGGAAAGCACCTGCACCAGTCGGAACGTCAGCGACCCGAATCGCCGCCGCACCCAGTCACGGAGGACCGGGCGAATGGCCTCCACCGTCCACTGACCAGGGACCGGTGGAGCCAGGTCCTCCGCCCACCGCCTCAACATGGCGGCCCGCGCCTGTCGCCGTAGGCCCTCCACCCGATCCCACTCCAGGTGCTCCCCGTCGGATCTCCTCGCCGCCACGAAGTGGTAAACTTCGGCGAGGATCTCCGCTTGGAGAGCCCAGGGGGGATCGCCGGCCAGCACGCATGCTGCCGTCCAGGACACCGTCCGGTATCCGCGGATCACCCTCGTCGCAATGACCCGCTGCGGTTGTCGCAGCAGGGTCATGTTCGCGCGACCGAGGGCGTCCACCCAGACCGGTGCCCCGTACAGGGCCATACTCCGGATCACTCCGGAGTATAGACGGCGACATGTGGCGCTCGGGCCGCCCACGTTGGGCAGCAGCCTCCCCAGTGCGGCGGCGGCTCCCAGGACTCTCGGGGCCAGCTGGGTAAAGTGGGCCCCGAAAGTCCACCGTCCGTCCAGGATGAGACCCAGATATTTCATCTGGGTCCCAACCCGGACCGGGACTCCGTCCAGGACCACTCTGGTCCCTGGCGGGGGTCCCCCCCGAGGCCCGTGGAACAACAGGGCCTCGGTCTTGGAGAGGGCCACTCCCAGCCCGAGGGAGCGGATGCGGTCGATCACGTGGGCCGTGCCCACCTCGGCCAACCGCACCGTCTCCCTCAGGTCCCTCCCCCTGACTACGACCAGGGTGTCGTCCGCGTAGCACGCAACCCGCATGTTGGCGGGCAGCGTGCCACGGAGGACCCAGTCGTAGCCGATGTTCCACAGGAGCGGTCCCAGCACCGACCCCTGTGGAACCCCGCGGACGACGCGACGGCGTCTCAGACCGTCGCGTCCCTCCACCAGGACTTCGCGGTCCTGGAGGTAGTCCGCCAACAGCCTCCGCAGATACAGGGGCACCCCGTGGTAACGGAGCGCCTCCTGTATCGTTCCGTGCGGCAGACTGTTGAAGGCGTTGGCAATGTCCAGCGAGACAGCCAACGCCTTATCCCCCTCCCGGACCGCCTCCTGCGTCCACCCCTTGAGCCAGAGCAAGGCGTCAATCGTTGACCGCCTCGCTCTGAACCCAAACTGGGCCTCCGACAACTGAGGCCCAGTGCCGCCTAGGTGCCGGACGACGCGGGAAGCCACCACTCTTTCCAGCAGCTTCCCCGCGTCGTCGAGCAGCACTATTGGCCTGTATGCGGAAGGCGAGTCTACGGCACGACCCTCCTTCCGCAACAGGCACAGCCGGCCGTCCTTCCACAGCTTCGGGAACCGTCCGGACGTGATGCACACGTCGAACAGCTCCCGAAGCCGATCGCCCATCTCCCTGAGGGCGATCCTCAGGACCCTCTTCGGGATCCCGTCCGGACCCGGCGCCGTCCGTTTGCCGCTCAGGCGGCCGACGGCCAACTCCATCTCCACCTCTGAGACAGGTGGGATGGAGTCCGGGTCCACCTCCTCGACCGGCGAGGAGGGCGCCGCCATCGCGGGCGGGGTGTGGTGGGGGTCGATGGCGGGGAAAAGCCCCTCCAACACCCCGCCCAGGATCTCCGGCTCGAGGGACTCCGCAACCGGGGGTGCCTGGCCCCGGAATTTCTTCCGGGCCGCTCTGTACGGGCGCCCCCACGGATCCCTATCGAGGCCCTCCAGGGCCTCGCGCCAGGACCGCTCCTTGGCCCGACCGATGGCCAGCTGCAGCTCCCGCTTCGCCTCGCGGTAGGAGCCGTACAGCTGCGACTCGGCTGTCAGCTCCTCGGCTGACAGCTCGCCGTCGGTCCGCCCGTGGCGCCGCCTCCTACGGTGTGCGTAGGAGCGGCGCGCCGCCGAGCAGGCGGCTCGGAGATCCGCTATCTCCGAGCTCCACCAATAGACCTCCCGGCGGCCCGGGAGGCGTCTGCACCTCGGCATGGCGGCGTCGCACACCGCGGTCACCGCCTCCCGGAAGCGGCTCGCTGCGACTTCCGCCTCCGGGTGTGTGGGCGCGGCGAACCACGACTGGACGATCGCCGCCTCGGACGCCACCTCGGCGTCGAGGCGAGAGATCGTCCAGCGCGGGAAGTCCGCTCGCGCCACTTGCCCCCCTTGGATGTCGGAGGTGGAGGAGATCTCGAACCATATGTATTTATGGTCCGAGAGAGTCTCCACCTCCGACATCACCCTCCACGACTGGACACGTGCTGCGACAGCGGGGGTGGCGAACGATACGTCCACCACGGACCCCCCTCGCTGTCGCACGCACGTGTGGGCCGACCCTCTATTCAAGAGGGTCAGTCCCGTGGCAACCCCCCACTCCCTGACAATCTCCCCACGAGAGTCTGTAGAGGGGTTGCCCCAGTCCCGGGCCTTGGCGTTCAGGTCCCCCATAAAGAGGACCTGACGTGGCACCTGCCTTCTAACCGCCGCTGCTAGGAGGTCCATAAAGACCTCCAGCTCTGCAGCGGTTCTATTGGGGGAGAAGTATGCGCCCACTGCCGCATACTCCCCCCACTTGGCCACCACGTACCCCGCACCTCTCTCTACTACCGAGAGGGGGGGACCGCCATGCGCCCTTCCCACGATGGCCACGGAGTCGTCCAGGTCCCCAGCCCAGCAAGCATGCTGAGAGGGGACAAAGTACGGCTCCGCAGCGACCGCCAAGTCGACGTTCCACTGCGCCAGGGACTGCATAAGCAGATCTTGAGCCCTGGCGCAGTGGTTGAGGTTCGTCTGTAGGAGGTTGAGTTGGCCGACTTGATCCATATTAGTCAGCCATCTCAACCTCCTCGCAAGTCGCTTGGCTCGCTCCCGTCACGGGAGCGACCAGTGGAGTCACTGGGGTGGTCCGGACCCCAGCGGTTCTCCCCTTCGTCTTGGGGGGAACGCAACTTCGCGTCCCCATTGTGTGCCCGGCCGGCCTCCCCGACTCTGCGCATATGGCGCAGTGGGGGTCGGCCCGCCCGCAGGTGGCCGCCTTGTGACCTGTGTTTCCACACCGGAAGCACAGGTCACCCCTGTCGGACGTCGAAGGGCACTGGGGGCGTGTATGCCCCAGCCCCATGCACTTGAAACAGCGCATGGGGCGATCCCCCAACGACACCAGCCGTGCCACGCTCCACCCGACCAAAAGCCTGCCCTCCTTCAGCAGCACCTTGGCTGCCGAGACAGGGCAGGAGACAATGGTGGAGCCAGTGCCTCCGGGGCCGGTGCGCACCTCTCCAGCCCTCACGAGCCCGACGTCGCAGCGGCCCGCCTCGGCCACTGCAGCGGCCACCTTCTCCTTGGTGGCCGTGTCGTCCAGGCCGATGACGCGCAGGTCCGTCGTTTTGACGGGCCTGGTCACCACGACCACCTCCGACAGGACCTCGCGGAGCTTCTCCGCGAGCCTGTCGGCTTTCTCCTCTGTTTGGGAGCCAGGAATCTCCAGCATCCTGGCTCCCGTGGCCGTCTGCCTGAATCGGACAAGATCAATTCCGATCTCGCGGAGTTTGATCTTGTCCTGGGCCAGCTGCAGGACGGCGCCGTAAGTGACCCCGGCCTCCTGGGCCGCGGGACGCAATGTCACCACGACCGCCGCGGAGTTAGGGGCCCTCGGTAGCGCCGCCATCGGCCTCGGCGCCGCCTTGACAGCGGCAGCAGCCGCAGGCGCAGAGCGGGCCGCAGCGGCGGCGGCAAAAGTCACCGGCGCTGTAGGGGGGGAGGATTTCTTCCCCCTTTTCCCGCGCTTCCTCGGCCCTGGGGCAGCCACTGGGGCAGCCACTGGAGCAGGCGCTGGGGCAGCCGCTGGGGCAGCCGCTGGAGCAGGCACTGGGGCCGCTGAGGGGACGGAGGATTTCCCCCTCCCCTTCCCTTTCCTCGTCACCGTCGCCCAGCTGTCACCAGCAGGGACAACTGCCGGCATGGGCCTGGGCGGCGATGGTACGGCATCCGCTGCAGCCCTCTTTGCGTCCGCCCTCAGCGGCGGACGGACCACAGGCGCTGGCAAGAGGCGCTCCTCTATTCCCGCCATTCGGGCACTCAACATGTCCCCGAATGTCAGGGAGAAGGAGCGCTTCAGCTCCTCCAGCATCTCCCCCATCCCTGGGGGAGCCTGCATCGCCACGGAGGCAGAGGCAGCAGCAGCGGCGGCAGCTGAGGTGGCGACGGCGGCCTCCGTCTTGGCCTCCGAAAACCCACGACGGAGCGCCTTCACCTCTGCCTTGCAGGCCTCCACCTCCAGACGTAGACGGCCATTGTCAGCCCTCAACAGCTGCGTCTCCCTGGCCTCACTCCGCTCGGCGAGGGCGTCGACGACCTCTCGCAGGCACCTCGCCGAAGTTTTTAAGAGGCCAGCGAGCTCCCCCTTGAGGTTCGACGACCTCTTCACGACCCCCAAGATGTTGGAGAGGCTCTCTCCTGCCCGCGCCCTCAGCGATTGCGCGTCCAGCGCACTGGCGTCGCTTTCCACCAAGGAAGCGACTTCGTTGCCACTGTCCGCCCTGGCCGCCTTTTCCGAGGCCCCCCTGTAGCAACGTTTGTTGAGGGTATCCGTCATCGCAGGGCGGAGAAACTCCTCCCTCGACGGACCCCCAACTTTGGCAGCTCTCCCCTTGCCGCCTCCTCTCTTCGACGTCGCGACCTTTGCAGCCGCCGCACCCTCGGTCTCCGTGTCGGAGTCTAAATACCCCGGCGCGAAGAACGAGGAATACGGCCGCTTCCTGGCCGCCTCGTCTATTGACATGTCCGAGAAGTCGGACTCCGCCCCTTCCTCCGTGCCGGAGGGGCCCTGAAGAGGGCCTTTTTTGGGCGCAGCCGACGACTCGGACTCCGACCTCGATTTTACTCCCCTATTAATAGGGGATTGGCCCTTAGAAGGGCCTTTTAAGAAACGCCCGTTCGCCCTGCGTAGAGGCTTCGCAGCCTGCGACGCATAATGCGGAGTCCGCGATGCCTCCAAGCAAGCCGGACCGGCTTCAGCAGCCTCCCGACGACAGGGGGGGGGTGACCCTCCCCCGCTTGCAACAGACTTCTCGTCCATCCTGAGATGGGAAGGCGGAACAACGCACAGGAGCTAGGGCTCGACCGTGCTAATTATTCACGCCAACCCACAACAGTTGGCAATAACTAACTACCCACAACAGTTGGCAACAACGCGAGGGAGCCTAGCTCGACCCTGCTAATTGTCACCAAAAGTTCCGAGCGTCAAGGCGAAACCTAACCTAACCTAACCTAACCTAACCTAACCTAACCTAACCTAACCTAACCTAACCTAACCTAACCTAACCTAACCTAACCTAACCTAACCTAACCTAACCTAACCTAACCCAGTTGCGCCTGGCCCGCAGTCCAAACGCCAGCTCTCTAACGTGTTTCCGCGCTCGAAAAATCTTAAAAATAGTGAAAAGTGCTCTGATTTGTACGAAAATTCAGAGTGTTGTGCGCGCAGTGAAGTGGATCACAAAAGTGAAAAAATTTTTGGAAAAAGTGAAAAAACGACGGAGTTATCTCCAAAAAACAATATTTTGCACGTGCACGGAACTTTGAGGCCGTGCGCTGCACGATTTTCAGCGGTGACCCACTTATTTTCTTTTGGAAATTTGGAAGACCCCACTTGGACCAACTCCCAGCGAAATCTTGGATTTTTCCCACCACGCAATCGTGAGTTATAGTCATAAAAACAAAAAGCACGTGGAGCCCGAATTCACTTTAGCACGACGTGCAATACGTCGAAACACGTGCCTCGACGAGAAACACTCAAATCCGTTTGAAGAAGTGAATTCGGACCATAACTGACGGAGCTAGACTCAAAAAACGACACTCAACACGTGCATTGTAGTGGTGGGAAACGGTTCCAGACATCCAGAGAGAGAATACGCGCGACGACCCCCCAATTTTATCCCAGAAATCAGTGACCTTGCTGGCTCCCGAGGCTCTCGCAAAATCTGGGATTTTTAGGTGGAACAACGCAGGAGATAGGAGACCTACAAGAAAGTAGGTAGCCTAATAGGTATTTTCCCCATTCCCAAACCGGGATACCTAGAGAGAGAGAGATTGCGGCTATATTCCCAATTCTAAACTGGCAACACCGACCCAAACAGGAATCAGACCATTTACACCTGGTTCCTGTCAATAAACCGCATTTGGTAGTTTTTGTAAACCGAAAAATTTCCTGGAAAAATCACAGGAAATAAACGGGAAGAGCTACCATCTATAAGACAAAAAGGATAGACAGGGAATATATCACTGACCCCGGCATATTTTTACTTTTAATTTTAAGACGATATTTGGACCTGTGGTGGACGATCTAACCAACCAAGGAAGAGAGACGCCATTACCGAATTAAGTTGGTACCACCATAACCCTGGAACCGAAGGTCTGATCGAAAAACTGAGCTGAAATTAATTCAGTATGCGACCAGAGGTCGCCTGAAGCAATACCAGGGTTATCTCACAGGTCTAAGCCACCACCAGCTCTCCAGCACCAACTTCGGACCTTCTGGAGAGGATACTTCCTCACAGGAAGCGGATACAGTGAGCAAGAAGACGGTAGAAGTTGGAGGACCAGCCACTCTACAGGGTACCACAAATCAAAAGTTGGTCAAGTACTCACCCTGGAAGAGAGCCACTTTTGAAAGTTTGACCACGTCTGGACCAGAGACAGACCCGCATAGAAAAAAGAGCAACCAAGGAGAGGAAAGCGAATTTCAGCCCCAACAGATTGACACCTGGATCAAGGCAGAGCGATAACCAGCACCGGAGATACGGCAGTTTTCCCAAAACCACTCCAAAACCGGGAAACCAGCCTTTTGCGGTTGATCGTACTTACCTCGCCAGATTGACAGGAGAATCCCGTGTCCCCCAGGAACCAATCAGTCCGGGAAAAAGCGGAACCTACAGGACATAAGCACCCCCGACACGAGGACACCACTCCAGGATTTTTAGGAATAACACATACGTTCCTACGCGGTTTCCAGAGAACACAAAATAGTTTACCAACCGCAGGAAAACCTGAAAACCGCTGTAACCCTGGAACGGTGCGTCTGAGGCAAAAAAGGACAAAATTTTCAGCCCCCCCCCCTAAAAACCCCCCCCCCTGCTCGTTACACTCACACAAGTGGACCCCCCCCCCGGACACCAACCCCCCACCCCCCCCCGGAGCAACTCACCTTGAGACTCGATCGTTGGACGGCGGCGGCGGCGACGGTCACCGGCGGCGGCGGCGGCGGCGGCGGCAGCAGTACCTGCAACTAAGTAAATATAAGAAACCCCCCCCCCCCACCCCCACCCCCCCTACACTTTATAAACCCCAAACCCCTCAACCCTCAGTAGTACTTAGGAACCACTTGGGTCCCATACGCTCCAAACAACTCCCCCCCCCTACCCAGCCCCCCCCCCCCCCTAACCCCCTTTTAGAAATAAAATATTACTTAGTACATAGCTCCCGACTCTGTAGACGCACAGGGCAGGGATTTTCTCTGCGGGCACTGGACGCACGGGCTCTACCAGACGTCAAAACCTGACTCTACATAGAGGTGAAAGTCACCATCACCCCGTGACATCGGGAGAGCACCCCTGCGTTCAGTTAGTGGTCGTAGACAAAAAGTTTACTGACTCTTGACTCTGGGTAGAGTCAAAAAATTTATTCCATTTTATATACTGTTTGTGTTTTGATATTTTGATTTACTGCTGGTACATAGTGGAGGTAAGGTGTAGTCACCACACCCCACATAAATCTGCTGTTGGGCCACGTATCTCTCAAACCAAAATCGACCTTGACCGTACTGCCTAAACCACAGTACCGACTCTACATAGAGCCAAAAAAAATTTTTTTTTGGTAGAGTCGGACTCTACCAACTATAAAAACTAATATTAGGACAATTGTATTATTTTCTGTGTTTATTGCTTTTATTTGACGTGTTTTTATACAATTTATATTTTATTATTTACAATTTTACTGTGTGTTAGAAATTAAGTGTCGACCGCGTATTTTTACGCAAATAGATCGTTGCTCTGACCCCTCAACTCAGCAAAAATGTTTCGGACGCCTCTAAAAGGAAAAGACGAAATGGCAGCGAGCCCCCAGGAGTCTCCAAAATCCCCAGAACCTCATACTGACTCAGCCCAAACAGGTCTCCCAAGCAGCGGAAATGTAACCTACGACCTAGTAGACCTAGTAAAAACATCGGTAGTCAGTAGGAGTGTGGAGAGGTTGGAGGCAGTTGGAGGAATCGCAGCCAAATCCCCCTCGCAAAAAACATCACAAACAACAGCACCTAGACGGGCTTCAATTGAAGAAGGAAAAAAGTCAGAGTACACGACAAGCCGAATCCCGGCATCACCGCGGAAAAAACTACCCACTCAACCCCTCCCACTAAATATAAGAATCGCTTCTGCCTCTACAACCAAGCCGAACGCGCCACCAACCAAGAGTGCTACACAAACCTCGGCGGGAGCAAACGCAACAGCGCCGCACCCGCTGGAGGATAGCCCCAAGCAAATAGTCGCTTCGAGATCAACAGCCCATAGCAAGGAGACAAAAGAGAGCCCTCTGAAAGTTGGAAAACGAACGACGGAGGCACGAAAGTGCCTAGCGAAGGCAAAGCACTTCCTAGCACAAGGTTCCAACATAAGGAGGGACATCAAGACCGAAGTATCCCAGGCACTCGACCGGATCTACCAACTCATGAAGGAGGTCGAAGAAGAAACGACTAGGGAAAAAACAAGGAACGAAGCTAGCACACAAACAGGAGCACCAGAAGAAAACACAAAAGATCAGGAAAACAAAGGCGAAGAGGAAGAGCCAGAAGAATTCCTAGAATATAGAGAGGCAGAAGCCAAACAATGCGCTGAAGGAATAGGAAGGCAATTGGAAAAGGCGAAAAGCGTTAGCTATCCTATTAAGACAGAAATAGCCCGCCTTACAGACAGACTAGTCCTCTTAGTTAAAGAAAAACAGCTAGTAAAGAAGAGTAGGAAAAAGAAAGATGAAAAAGAAAAGCCTGGAGAAGCAGAGAAGGAACAGCCAAAAGAAACCCGAGACCTCAAAACTGAGATGGAGAAACACAGCCACCTCTTAAGAGAGAACACTCGGAGGATGGAGAGCCTTCAAGACGCACTAGAGAGGCAGAAAGAGATATTGGAGAAAACCACTTACGCGAGTGTGGTCCAGAGGCAAGCAGTGAGACAATCCAGCGAGCCGATAACGCTTCACTCCGTAGTGGTTTCCTCCAAGGATGACTGCGACACAGGAGATGAAGTCCTGCAACGCATTAGGGAAGCAATAAACGCGAAGGAAGGAGGAATACGAGTGGATAGAGTTAGGAAGGCCAAAGACAGAAAAGTTATTGTGGGCTGTAGAACGGAAGAAGAAAGAAATAAAATAAGAGATAGACTGGAGAAAGCAGAGAAACACCTAAACGTAGAGACAATAAAAAACAAAGACCCCCTCCTAATCCTCAAGGATGTACTCCAATATAATACCAATGAGGACATCCTTCAGGCCTTGAGAACCCAAAACGCGAAAGTTTTTAAAGACCTCGACGAAGGGGGGGACAGACTGGAGATCAGGTACAGGCGAAAAACTAGGAACCCGCACCTCAACCACGTCGTGATAAAGGTCTCTCCGCAGATCTGGAGCCGTATGTTGGAGGCAGGGGGCGTGCACATCGACCTCCAGCGAGTAAGAGTGGCGGACCAGTCGCCACTAGTGCAGTGCTCCCGGTGTCTAGCGTACGGCCACGGCAGACGCTTCTGCAAGGAGACCATAGAGAAGTGTAGCCACTGCGGGGGACCGCACATGAGGGCGAGCTGCGCGGACTGGTTGGCTGAGGTGCCTGCCTCCTGCTGTAACTGCTCGAGCGCGAAGTTGGAAAACAGGGAGCACAACGCGTTCAGCCAGGAGTGCCCTGTCAGGAAGAAATGGGACGCACTGGCCAGAGCAACCATAGCGTACTGCTAAGGTGGTCCCGTCAGCACAAACGCCTACAAACCCCCCCCCCAGAGCATACCAGGTGGTGCAAGCTAACCTCCAACGCCGACAGTTGGCCACGCAGGAACTGATGCTAGAAGCAAATAGGAAGAAAATAGCAATCGCGTTACTACAGGAACCCTACGTCGGAGCGGGAAGTAGAATGAGACAGACTCAGGGCACCAGAATCTACCAGCACGCGGGACAGGATGACAAAAAAGTCAAAGCGGCAATTGTCGTTTTTGACAAAGACTTGGACGTCATCCTGCTCCCAAAATTGACTACCCACAATATAGTCGTGGCAAAAATAAGAACGTGCGCCTGGGAGTTCGTGGCTGTCTCTTTCTACTTCGAGCCCGAAGGAACGGAAACGCCGTATGATAGGTACCTGGAACACCTGGAAAAAATCAAAAACAGCATCGGAACTGCCAAGGCCATTTACGGAGGAGATAGCAACGCACATAACACCTGGTGGGGTTCAGATAAAGTGGACCAGAGGGGACTGGACTTAGCAGGAACGTTAGAGGACATGGGAACACAGATCCTTAACAACGGCGACGTCCCAACCTTTGACACCATCAGGGGGGGCAAAAGGTTTACCAGCTCTATCGACATAACAGCCTGCTCAGCGGACCTCCTCGGACTCGTGGAGGACTGGAAGGTGGATGAGGAACTGGTAAACTCCGACCACAACGCAATTACGTACCGACTAAACCTGAGGAAAGCGAAGGGCATGCAAATAGACCGAACGACCAGACAGTACAACACAAGAAAGGCAAATTGGAGTCAGTTTCATGAGAAACTGACCCAATTACAGCTAGACTTTGAAATTGACAGCGACAGAATTGACAAAATTACTGAAACAGGACGACTGGAAGAGATGACTGACAAATACATTGACTCTATCAGCAAGGCATGCAACCACGCAATCCCAAAAAAGAAAGCAAACGTACAACTTACCCTGCCATGGTGGTCGGAGGAGCTCACCCGCCTGAAGAAGGAAGTCCGCACGAAGAAGAGGAGAATCCGCTGCGCAGCACCAGTCCGGAGGGAGAAGGTCATTCGCGAATACCTGAAAACAAAAGAAGAGTACGAGTTAAGGGTAAAGCAGTCACAGATAGACAGTTGGAGAGACTTCTGCGGGAAACAGAATAGGGAGGGGATGTGGGACGGCATCTATAGAGTGATAGGGAGAACCACTGCAAGGCACGAGGACCTGCCGCTGGAAATGAACGGGAAATCGCTAAGCCCAGAGCAATCCGCGAAATTGCTCGCGGACACCTTTTATCCGGAGGATAGTCACGAGAGCGATAACGCGTACCACAAAAATGTTAGGGAACTAGCGGAAAAAGTAAACGGACCGGGTCATGATGAGGAACATGACCCACCGTTTACCGAAGATGAAGTCCTCACAGCGGCAGAGACCTTCAATCCAAAGAAGGCCCCTGGATCAGATGGTCTCACGCCAGATATATGTCTCCGCGCAATCAGACATAATCCAGATGCCTTCCGATCCATCGCAAATAAATGCCTAGAGCTGGGACTTTTCCCAAGACCATGGAAGGAGGCCACGGTGGTGGTCCTTAGAAAACCGGGGAAAAAAGACTACCTAAATCCCAAATCCTACAGACCGATAGGCCTGCTTCCGGTGCTGGGAAAGGTCCTAGAAAAAATGTTGATTGGTAGGCTAAAATGGCACTTAATCCCTAGGCTTAGTACTCGCCAGTACGGATTCATGCCCCAGAAAAGCACTGAGGACGCCCTCTATGACCTGATGGAACACATCCGTGACAAGCTTCGAAAGAAGAAAGTCACGACTGTGGTCTCTCTGGACATAGAGGGTGCCTTTGACAATGCCTGGTGGCCTGCAATAAGGGTCCGACTGGCTGAGGAAAGATGTCCAAAAAACCTCAGGAGGATGATAGACAGCTATCTGGAAGAGAGGAGCGTCAGGGTCCGATATGCTGGAGAGGAAATTCCAAAAACGACCAAAAAAGGGTGTGTACAAGGATCCATCGGTGGTCCCCTACTTTGGAATTTACTGATTGACCCACTCCTCAAAGAATTGCACGAAAATGGTTACCACACCCAAGCGTTTGCTGACGACGTAGTAATGGTCTTTGACGGAGATACCGGCGCGGAAGTCCAAGGACATGCCAATGCCGCGCTCGCCCGTGTTCGGGAGTGGGGTATCAAAAATAAGCTTAAATTCGCACCACATAAGACAAACGCAATGGTGGTGACCAAGAAGCTGAAATTTGATACCCCACGCCTGAGAATGGGCGGGATCGACATTGCCATGTCCAAGGAAATCACGATCCTGGGGCTCGTGATAGACGACAAGCTGACATTCAACCAGCATGCCACTAAGGTATGTAAAAAGGCACAGAACATCTACAAACACCTGTCAAGAGCCGCCAGGATCAGCTGGGGCCTACACCCTGAAGTCATAAGGACCATCTACACAGCGGTTGTTGAACCTGTGGTAATGTATGCGTCAGGCGTCTGGGCACCGGCAACGAAGAAGCTTTGCGTCCAAAAACTCCTGGATAACACACAACGTGGTTTCGCCCAGAAGCTATGCCGATCATACAGGACAGTCTCCCTAAACTCTGCACTAGTGCTGAGCGGCATACTACCTCTCGACCTCAGAATACAGGAGGCAGCCGCCCTGTATGAGGCACGGAGAGGTGTCGCCCGACCAGCACTAGCAGACAGAGAAGTGGAGAAGATGACGGCATACGCAGCACAACCTCACCCTGCGAAACATAAGGCCATGCAATTCATATGCCTGGAAAACCAAGAGCAAGTGGACATCCACAGCGATTACGCAGTCCGGATGTTCACAGACGGCAGTAAGCTTGAGGGAAAAGTCGGAGCCGCATTGTCCATATGGACAAATGGGGCCGAGACAAAAACCCTCAAGCTGAAGCTCTCGTCATACTGCTCGGTCTACCAGGCGGAATTGCTGGCCATATGTAAGGCAACGGAGGAAATCCTGAAGAGCTCGGAAACCCGTTTCGGGGTCTACAGTGACTCCAGATCCTCACTCCAGGCCATAGCAAATAAGACATCCACCCATCCCCTCGCAGTGAAAATTCGAGAGAATTTAACAGCCAGCACCGATAGGAACAAGAAAGTGGATCTCTTCTGGATTAGAGCTCATGCAGGCCTGGAGGGAAATGAGAGAGCCGACGCACTAGCCAAAACTGCAGCACAAAGCCTAAAAACAAAACCGAACTACGACGCCTGCCCTGTTTCACACGTCAAGCGACAAATCCGACAAGGAACTCTTGACGAGTGGAACAGGAGGTACACCACGGGTTCAACAGCCGGAGTC
>CATOAU010000005.1:0-32612 GCA_951394065.1 Venusia cambrica
AATTTAGTTAGACCCCTATTCATATGTGCACCACCAACCACCTCTTTAGCCATAATATCCTCTCCATCCAAAGGTTGTCTGGATGAAATCGCTTTTAAGCGATAAGACCGCCCATTGAATATACATTATTTAAGTTATCCAGTTTTATTTTTAAGGTGTGCAATAAAGTATTTTTCATTCATTCAACAGTAAAGTAAGTCATTCGAGAGATTAATCTTAGTTATTCATAATGCGATTCAACAACATGAGTTTGGTTTTAAATTCGTTGAAAGAGTTTACATTTTTATTATAGAGAGTAGATGGTTGTAAAGCTGTGCACGTTCAAAAGTGATATTTTTTTTGCCATAACTAGTTCAAATCTTCGGTAGAACTAGATAAGTGGCTCGGCGAGTGCTTCGTCAATTGACGCGCTGCGATTGGCTAGTATGGAGGTTTAAAAAAAAATTATAACAATGTATGTTAAACTGTCAGGTATTTATAATAGGACATAATTAAGTTTTTATTTACTGATTTCTCTATTCTATTCTATATATCTATTCTACCCAAGACTATTCCATGTTGAAATTACTTGGATCTTAGTTGTGAAAATTTAATTTCATGCCATACCGTAGCGATAACGACAAATCACCCAAGCAAATTGCTACAAGCTACGAAATTAGAAATACGAGTGCCTTACATAAAGCACACAAGCGCCTAATATCCTCGCAATTCCCACTTCACACTCCCACGCAATACCTGTCTGAGCATTCATGATTACAATGATAATGGCGGGAAAATACCCAGGTGTTCAGCTGAGGATCACCTCATATGTTGACACGCTGAATATACTTGGATTTATATAGACAATCCTCAAAGCTCAGGTGGTAGTAACTCTGCCTTCTGCGCTGTAGGCCGTGGGTTCGATTCACACCCAGGACAAACATTTGTGTGATGAATATAGATGTTTATTTTGTGTTTGGGTGTTGTATGTTACAGTGCGAATGTGTTTAAAAAAAAATTGTTGATCCAAGGCTATCCGTTCTTAGTTTGGGGCTAGATGGCTCTGAGTGAATTTAATGTCCTGTAGTATTTATTTATTGATATACACATTTGTTATACATTACATTTGTTTATATAGTTGTGGCAAACTGGCATTTTTTTTTACAAATGATGGGTTAGCTCTGGACCTCCAGGCTTGTGTAGCTCTAGGCCAGAGCAAGGATAAGGTCTACGATGGAGCATTCCAGAAGGCACTGGCTCTCCCCAGCGCCGACAGAACACGTCGAACCGTTTGGTGCTTTGACTTTGGCAGGAGGATGGGCCTTCACAGAATCTACCTGTCCTACCTACCCTAACCTACCAATGTTGTGATCATCAACCGCTAGCAGAAGCCAGCAATTCCGGTGGTTTGCCAACCGATGTCAGATCCAGAGGGTTCGATCCCTCGGTTGGGTTGGAGGTTGGGTAAAGCCTGCTTCGGTAGCTAACGTCATCTTACCTAAGCCTGTTGCGGCATTTAGAGGTAAGATAGCCAGTTCCCAGACAGATTCCGGTCGAAGTGCGCTTCCAGCTTCAGCCTTACCATGACTTGAAACATGTTGGGGGTGAGATGAAGGCCAAGCGCTTCCCCGTCGCACAATAAAAAATCCCAAACTCTTTTAGTGTACTGCGGGCTAAATGTTTCTTTACTTAGTTTTACAGTATTAACAGTAACAGTACAGAATAAATATTAGGAAAAATGTAAATAAGTAATTTGTTCTGTGCCAGTAAAGGTACCATCATATGGTCACGTTTCCTACCTACATACCAGCAACGTGATCTCAGAATAAGAATTATCAAAAGGTTTTATTTACGATACATGCGCCACCTACAGCTTGCCGTTGTCTCATAACCACCTACAGCTTGCCGTTGTCTCATAATCGTTTCTGCCGCGATTTTAGCTGCATAGAGCGCCTTAATCTAATCTGTTACGCTACACACTCCATTACCCATAATTTTTCCCTTCATCCGCCAGCCTATCCCCGACATTTGGCAACCCTATATAAGTTAAGTAGAACAGAATGTACTGTTGTAGTTTAATGAACAGACTCATCAGGACAGAATAAGGTGACACCACACAGTTACACCATAGGTGTGTTTTTTATGTATGATGGGGAAGAGTCTGGCCTTCATCTCACCTGAGTGCCAAGTGCGAGCTGCAATTGAAGTTCACTCGATTCGCGTTAGCTCACCGTGAATGGTGAAAAGGTATTAATTTTCATACAAATCGTGGTAAACGCAAACGCGTTCGAGCAGGTATGGAGCAAGTAGAACACTCGCACTAAGCACACTGGTGTCAAGTTATGATAAGGCCGAAGGTTGGAGCGCACTTCACCCGGAATTCTCAAGAGGCTGAGGAACTGGAAATTCCGGAACATAACAATTTATATATCAAACTAAAATATAATGTTTTCTTTTCTTTTCACTAGGTAATTAACCGCCTCTGTGGTCTAGTGGTTCAACCCACCGATTTTAGATCCAGAGGTTCGATCCCCATTTGGAGTACAATATATTCAATATATTGTGCTTGGTTCGGTTGGTGGTAGGACTTTGTTTAAGTCCGCCTGGCTAGCTACCACCATCTTACCTTATTCTGTCGCCATAATAATAATTCTAAAATTGTAGTGTTCCGGCATTCAGAGGTGAGATAGCCAGTTCCTCAGTTTGATGAGGATTCCGGGTGAAGTGCGCTTCCAGCTTCAGCCTTACCATAACTTGAAACATGTTGGGGGTGAGATGAAGGCCAAGCGTTTCCCCGTCGTACAATAAAAAAATCCTACCTTAGTGGTATACCCCGGACAATGGAATGGTTACGGCTGAATTATCCATTCGCTGGCTTTCCTCGCCTCTAAATGCCGGAACACAACAATTATAATTGTTAGTATGGCGGCATACTCAGGTAAAATGATGATAGCTAGCCAGGCTGCCTTAAAACAAGCTCTAACACCAACCGAACTTAGCACAAACTTGTACCCCCCTTGGGATCGTACCCGGAACCTTTGGTTCGGCTTACGGTGGGTAAACCACTAGACCGCAGAAGCGATTTCTTTGTGTTCGAAATCTCGGACGTTTTGTGTCTACGTTGACATTATCGTGATATCAAAGTATTGTGACCGTTTCGGTCGACGATTTCAACTGCAATCATCATGATGATTCTAAAGATTCTGTGTGATAACTACATAGTTGTCATCTTTGAAATGAGCTCAGACTTATACTTCTTCATGCTCCAGTAAAATTAACCATAACTGAAAGTTACTTACTTTATTTAAAAACTAGCTGACCCCGCGCAGTAAATAAATTTAACACATCGCTATCTAGCCCCAAACTAAGCATAGCTTGTAATATGGGAACTAGATTACGGATAGAATACTTAAATACTTTTGTAAATACATACGTACTATAAGATACAACACCCAAACACAGAACAATCATCTATATTCATCACACAAATGTTTGTCCTGGGTGGGAATCGAACCCACAGCCTACAGCGCAGAAGGCAGAGTTACTACCAACTGAGCTATGAGGCTTGTTCAATTACTTAGGTATTTGGTTGGTGGTAGGACTAAGTCGGCCTGGCTAGTGTGTTTTCAGCATACTCGTGGATCTATATCGATATTGAAGTCTGGATACACACCAACTAATCATGCTGAAGAGCTCCAGACATCGGGATTGCGGCCAATTCAACACTATAGATTATCCAGTAAGGGCCAGATATCAGAATAAATCCTTCTAGACAGCACCTAGCTAAGGTGTGCAGTCTTATTGTACCGTGAACCATTGTGATTGAGGTGTGCAGTCGCGCCTCGCTGCACTTGACATGCTCTGGCTAGGTAGTAGGCACAGACTGCTACAAAGAAAGTGACCCTGGTACCATTAATGAGGTAAGTGGATCAGCGATGACGTGCTTCTGATCAGAGAAACACTATACCAGTGCTTCTCTAATCTACCTTCAAGGTCTATTCCACTACTATATTGCCTGAAGATTACACGGCAGAGCAAAGGTATCCGAACCGGATGTTCAATAACTTGCTAGCTACCACCATCGTACCTAAGTCTGTCGCCATAATAGCAATTCTAAATTGTTGTGCTCCGGCATTTAGATGTAAGATAGCCGGTTCCTCAGACCGTTGAGGATTCCGAGTGAAGTGTGCACTCCACCTTCGGCCTTATTTTAACCAGGTGAGACGAAGGACAAGCGCTTCCCCATCCAATAAAAAATGGGATCCAACTCTTCGAGTAGGAGTACATCTCGTACGATCAACTCTTCACAAAGTTCAAAGACTGAGTTTTCTTATTCTGTTATGACATGCGTCTTCAAATTAAAGAATTTCTTCTTTCCGTTTACTACAGTTTGTTTAGGGTTTGATTATATTGAGGTAATTTCATTCGATTCTAAATATACATTTTTGTGAGGGCATTATACCTTTGGTTTACTTTAGTTTAGGCACGTTTAGGCAGTGTACGCCAAGTTACATATCAGAGGGCAGGATTTTATTCGACTTTTAACACTTATCGTAAGGCTAAACTCAGTATCTTTATATAAATTATAGATATGGGTATTTCTGATGTATTAGCTATATCACAATAAAGCATCAAACTTAAAATTTTGGTTTTTGCGTGAGAGAAAACAAAAATAGAAGAATCTTTATAGCTTCACATACTCTTTAAAATAGTAGTGAGATGTACGCTTTTCTGGTTTCAAAGATGTTGTCAACGTTGTGGAGCCTTCAATTTGTTTGCCAAAATAATGCCTTGACATATATTAGGTCCTTACATATGAAATTGGCGTTTTGTCGTACTGGCCACTTTGATCTTAAATATCTCCTCTTTGGTTAGGAATTCCAAATTCAAATTTAAACAGCTATTTACTCATGCATTTGTGTTTCGAAAACCGTAATTCATTTGTTTTTTTCTCTTTTGTTTTTTTTTCTGCGTCACTCATTTCACAAAATGGAAAACTTAAAATATCGCATTATTTACGAGTACGAGTTCCACCGTGGCACCAGTGGTGCAGAAACGGCTCGATGGATTAATGATGTGTATGGTGGTGGTGTCGCAAAAGAAAACACGGTGCGTTTTTGGTTTCAACGCTTTCGTTCTGGAAATTTCGACCTGCAGAACAATATGATGATAATGATGAATTGAAGGCTATTGTGGAAGCAGATCCATCGCAAACCACATCACAGTTAGCTGCAGGCTGCGGTGTTAGTGACAAAACCGTTTTAATCCACTTGAAGCAAATTGGGAAGGTGAAAAAGCTTGAAAGGTGGGTACCTCATGAATTGAGTGAAGCAAACCGACAAACGCGCGTCGACTGCTGCGTTACATTACTCAAACGGCACAATAATGAAGGAATTTTAAATCGGATCATTACATGTGATGAAAAGTGGATCCTGTACGATAATCGTAAACGCTCATTGCAATGGCTGAACCCTGGTGAACCAGCAAAATCTTGGCCCAAGCGAAAATTGACTCAAAAAAAGTTACTTGTAAGCGTTTGGTGGACTAGTGCCGGTGTCGTACACTATAGCTTTCTTAAATCTGGTAAGACGATTACGGCTGATGTCTATTGTCAGCAACTGCAAACCATGATGGAAAAGCTCGCTGTTAAACAACCGAGACTTTTCAATCGCTCTACGCCACTGCTGCTTCAAGACAACGCTAGACCACACACGGCCCAACAGACGACTACCAAATTAGAGGAGCTTCAATTGGAATGTCTAAGACATCCACCGTACTCTCCGGACCTTGCTCCAACAGATTACCGTTTTTTTCGAAATTTGGATAACTTCTTGCAAGGAAAAAAAATCAATTCCGATGAGGCTGTCCAAACCGCTTTCAAAGATTTCATTGATTCCCGTCCGAATGTTTTTTTTAGTAAAGGGATCAATGAACTACCTATAAGATGACAAAAGTGTATAGATAGCAATGGTACATACTTTGATTAATAAAATATATTTTAATATGAAAAAATTGCCTTTATGTTCCTACCATACAAAACGCCAATTTCATATGTAAGGACCTAATATTAATAATATGTTTGTACTCATTAGATAAACATTTGGAAATCGAATTATTACAAAGTACCTAAAAAGCAGCCTTTGAACATACTGAGTAACTAAGTCATGGAGATACAGGTTTTTTTGAGCTAGTGTCGCAACCACGTTTGTCTACTCAACAGCCCATTTATGACCACTGCTGGACAGAGTTGGAGAGTCTTGCCACCACGCTTGTCAAGCGGATTGTTTATAATAGTAGAAGTGCAATACATATAGTTCGATTCCCACCCAGGACAAACATTTGTGTGATGAATATTTGTTCTGTGTTTGGGTGTTGTATCTTATAGTACGTACTACGTATGTATTTACAAAAGTATTAAAGTATTCTATCCGTTATCTAGTTCCAGTATTACAAGCAATAGTTAGTTTGGGACTAGATGGAGCTGTGTGAAATTAATGTCCTGTAATATTCATTATTTATTTATATAATACGCAGAAGTGAGCTGCTGCTTTTCTTCCGGTGAGATACATTAGTCAGCTTTTACAATATCCGCGGACAGAGTTGGAGGGGTCTATTCTTAAGCTGCGATTCCACAGCAACTAATAGCTGTATTGTAAAAACAGACATATTATTTAGAAAACTATTGAAAGTAAAATAAATAAACCTAGTTCACAGAACGAAATGGAAAGAAAGCTGCAAACACATGTACATACCAACAGTTACTTTCTAAAACAAAACATGTCTAATTAATGTGTCATGTGCTCATGACATGATCATGACATGACTACTGTTGGTAGCTCTGCCTTCTGCGAAGTAAGTTGCGGATTACATTCCCACACGGGACAATCGGGTGATAAAAAATGTTTGTTCTGTGTTTGGGTGTTGTATAGAATGATAAGTATGTATTTACTAAATAAATGTATAAACATATTCTGTCCATCATCTAGTTCCCATATTGCAAGCTTAGCTTAGTGTAGGGCTAGATGGCGCTGTGTGAAATTATTGTCCTGAAACACATTCAAAAGGAAAAAATAAAAACATTTTATTTTATTTCACGGTAATAAATCCGAGTTTTTTTTTCAAATTAATTTAGCTGGTTTGATACATATTTTTCTGTTTTTATGTTAGTATCATTTATTTGTGTTTGGGTGGTGTATCATATAGTACGTGTATGTATTTACAAAAAGTATTGAAGTATTCTATCCGTAATCTAGTTCCCATAAAGTAATTATGTACAAGTTTTTTTTTTTTTTACTATTAGGAGACGGGACAAGCAAGTAGCGCACCTGGTGTTAAGTGTACTCTTGCCTATGACAAAGCTTTACTGGATAGGTCACATCCACAAAGAACATAGCTTACACGGCACTGCATTGCGCCCGTCAACTTGAGGCGTAAAGGTGTTAAGGCTCACGTACCCGTAATTTCACCGGCAACCTTACCGTTCAAACCGAAACACAGCAATGCTGCTTGGCGGCTGAAATAAGTATGGTGGTAGTAATTCTCCGGACGAGCCCTTTCACTTGGGGGTTCTACTACTATTTAAGTACCATAATTAGGTACAAGCTATGCTTAGTTTGGGGCCTATAAGGCGCTGTGTGAAATTAATGTCCTGTAATATTTATTTATTTATTTACTCAAAATAGTCACATACAATAAAATCCCAACATGAAACGGAGAACATGATAGCATAAAAGTATCATAATGAATGTCGCGAAAATATTTGGACTGAGAAACTTAAAACCCGACTGCAAAATGTTTAGTTTTATGGTTTTACAAGGTTTTAAAAAGTAGGTATTTACATTTTCATAATCGACATGCTATATTTTTTATATATTATGTTTTCGCCGCCTCTGTGGTCAAGTGGTTCGCCCACCGGTGTAAGATTCGGAGGTCCCGGATTCGATGCCCAGGAGTACAGTATTGTGCTTGGTTTGGTTGGTGGTAGGATTTTGTTTAAGTCCGCCTGGCTAGCTACCACCGTCTTACGTAATTCTGTCGCCATAACAACAATTCTAAAATTGTTCTGTTCCGGCATTTAGAGATATGATTCCTCAGTTTGTTGAGGATTCCAGGTGAAGTGCGCTTCCACTTTCGGCCTTATCTCAATTTGTAACCAGGTAAAATGAAGGCCAAGCGCTTCATTTTTCATTCAGTTTTGTTTCCTTTAGGATCTTAAAATCTGTATAATAGATTTATATTTTGTAACTCAAGGAATATCTTGTTAATAACTACGTTTTAACTAAAAAGAAAACTGACTTCAATGAAGAATATGATATAATTTCGTTTACCTGGATGAGTTTTTTTTTTCAATAATTTTGATGACTAATGGACGGACAGACAGGCAGACAGACATACGCGTGATCCTATATGGGGTTCGTGTTTTCTTTACTATTGAGGTAATACACTCAAATCGCTTCAAGCGTACCTATAATATTTGTAGATTTCCCTCGATTTCTCCAGGATCCCATCATCAGATCCTGACCTGATGAAAAAAAAGATTCCGACGAATTGAAAATCTGACAACCATGAACACCTCCTTTTTTGAAAGTCGGTTAAAAAGGACATTAAAGTAAAACAAAACCTAAACAAGTTTTGGGTTCTCCTCAAAACAATCCGCCTGAACAATCAGTAATTCATGAATATAACTTTCCCTCCAACAATATGAATAATCAAATCGAATTGGGAATTTAATTAAAGCGCACCCACGCACTTGTCGACGGTCCAATAGCCGAATTCTCGGTAATTTTAATATTTCATAACATCGAAGTAAATTTTTGTTCTTCTTTGTTCTGTGAAAATTCGGCAAGCTAAGCGTTTCTATAGAAAAATCTGATTATATTTTTCAATCAATCAATCAACATAAGATTTATACTGACAATAAAACTGTAACTGTCCGAGTCTGTATACATATTACATATTTATAAATATTTTTAAAATTTTAATTGGAGGAAGCGTTTTTATCGATACTGAAGTCTAAACAAAAGTTTTTAATTTTTTTCCCTGTCTGTCTGTCTATGTCTTGAACACGCTGAATGAAACGAATGTATGGATTTGAATGAAACTTTGTATAATTATTACTGATATCATTGGCAAGGATCATATAGACTTACTACGTCCCATCACTCTGCAGGGGTTAAAAGTGGTAAAAACTTTATATGTAGGTAGTGTGAATTAATCAACACAAACTGCGCCCTGGTAATCCCTCACATTCTCCCGTCGCTGAACAATTTAGGTACTGTTAATAAATAAATAAATATTACAGGACATTAATACACAACGCCATCTAGCCCCAAACGAAGCATAGCTTGTAATATGGAAACTAGATTATGGACAGAATACTTAAATACTTTTTTTTTGTAAATACACCCAAACACAGAACAAACAGCTATATTCATCACACAAATATTTGTCCTGGGTGGGAATCGAACCCACAACCTACAGCGCAGAAGGCAGAGTTACTACCAACCGAGCTATGAGGCTTGATAATGTAGAGTTGTTCCTGGTGAGATGAAGATCAAGCGTTTTCCCGTCGTACAATAAAAATAAACTCTCTTGAAACTAAAACTCACTTTACGTCGCTGTATGATAAAATGTGTTACTGTGAACGTTACAGTATGACCGACCTATATTTAGCTTTATATTCCTCAGCGAGGCTGCCACTGCAATTCATTTAATATGAGCTATATTTCAGCAGATGTTGTTTGAGAGCAACAGAAGCGCGGTGCAGGTATTGTTATACCAGAGCCATTGTGCCGCACGGAGACAGCTCGACTCTCGAGATAGTCTTATGAGCTTTCAAACGAAGTGTTGCGGCGGTGATACTGCGACTTTGTTTACATAGCACCTACCTTTCAGCCGACTTCAAAAGTGGACTTAAAGTTGCATTTCTAGCTTTTAACTGGACCATATTACTAAGCCGTATTTACAGTTTACATTTCCACAGAGCATATTATCTGTTACCACTATAGTAATAGATAATAAAAATAAAGTCAAGTTTAAAATTAAAGGCCCACCATTCAAGAAACGTGTTTTTTTTTACATTGAGTGGGGGTAGATAGTGGTAATTTCTCAAATTACACATAGGAATTTTCTTAACTTTCTAAGAACACGCACAATGGTACTTCTAATTATTTAGACTGTGTTTAGGTCATTCATTGGTCAGTCAATTAGCTATATAACGATACATATATACAAGTCGCGGAGTGTTCAAAATTCGATCGTAAAAAAATACAAGGATTTTTTGGCTCCATACACTCCTCAAATACCAAATCTCCGTAAGATGACGCTTTCGACCCTTGTTCTTCACGTACATATATTATGTATTATAATATACCTCTCAAAACCTCTTAATTCCTGGACGAAAGACATTACATACGTTTAACCATACCTAAATATATGCTGGACTTGTGTATGTAGTGAAATTCACTCGTCACTTAAAATGTTAATATGTACATTACATCAGCTTACACGCATCAATACTAAATCAAATATGTTAGATACAAAACACATAGCCTTGACTATAAATGTTAATCTGCGTAAATCCAAATTGATTCAAAGCACGTATCTCCACACTTCATTTGTAAGTAAATAATGGAAATTTCTACATAATCTAAACGTACACGAAAGATTTACGGTGTAATCGAGGAAGTTCACAGATCCTTGGCCAACGTCCAATGCTAGCAGATACTCCTCATAGACAACCGTGGCCTTACCACGAGTTGCGGGCGTAAAATCTTTGGTGGTAACAAAAATATTAAGTAGTTAGTCGTACACCCATCAAAAACTTCTTTGCTTTGAAAGAGTGCAGTCTGTATGACTCCAATTGGTTCGTTTTCATTCGTTTTCATGTAACGCCAAAAGTAGGTCTTATGACTAGCTACTAGGATTGATTTTCCTGTGACAATGGCAATTAATCCATTATCTGATGCACACACCTACCCGCCGAGACCAAGATGCAAACGCTGCTTTTTGGTAGAAAAAGGAATTTTCAAGGGCAGTTGCTCGTTAACCACTATGCGCGCGAGAAGTACTTCTTCACCAATATTCGATCGCCATCGAAATACTACCGACTGTGTTGTTTGCTATTGAACCTATGAGTGTCCAAATTAAAAACAATAATAAGGTATCTACACCTAAAGCACAAGAATCACCGGCCGGTGCATGCGAGACTAAACGTGAGTGCCTCAATCCGCCTAAAGCTCCAGGCCCTTGTCTCCTGACTCCAAGGTACGTGTGCATTATATGTTTACGGGAATATCGATTTTTGTACTAGTCAAGATAGACTACACGGCGATTACATTGGTTAAAAAGAAAACGATAATTGACATAGAGTGACGTGGGACACAGCTTTCCGTCACACCATTAATTTGTAATTAAATACCAAGGAGTTATAGAGAAATAGCCTATAATTAATTCTAAATTAAATTTTACTATCACATAGACAATTAAAAAAATGAAAGATATAAAAATACTGGTAGCTGTAACATAACGTACTATAAGAGTAGTAGACTTTCATGTGAAAGGGCTCGTCCAGAGAAATACTACCCGTAAATATTTCGGTTTGAAGGGTATTTGTTGCCGGTGATTACGAGCACACGGGACCTCAAGTTGCTGGGGGCAATGCATTGCAGCGTAGGTCAGGATCTTTGTGTAATGACATAGGCAAGGCTGCACTTAACATCAGGTGTTCTGCTTGCTTCCGATTACATGTAAAATTAAAAAAAAGTAGAATAAACCTAAACGTAGAATCTGATGATACAGATATACCTACGACATATAGACAGATATGAATAAGGTTCGTGTGATAAACATAGATGTTTGTTCTGTGATTGGGTTTTATCTGGCTGTAATATTGTATCATAAGCATGTATTTACAAAACATAATATATAACTATTCTATCCATAATCTATATTACAAACCATGTTTGGGTCCAGATAGCGCTGTGCAAATAATATTTATTTAGTTACTACTAAGCGCATAGTAGTAGTAGTAGTGAGTTTGGTATTCCTACCTACTAATGGAATCTGTCGAATGAGAAATCATTGTTTCGTCAAAGGTTAAAAAAATCTGACGAATGTGGAAGCAATAAATGATCTGACGAATGTGGAGTCTGGCGGATATGTCCTAAGTCTAATATTAACTTATTTGTTTACTAAACTGCACTAACGTGCAGGTTCTCCTCGCGTCTGCTTGTTCACACAAAACCAGAATAATGGAATCTGACGCATGCGGAATCATCGTTTCGTCAGAGGTTAAAAATCTGATGAATATGGAATCTAGCGGATATGTCCTAAGTCTGATATTAACTTACTTATTTACTAACGTGCAGGTTCTCCTCGCGCCTGCTTGTTCACACAAATCCAGAATAATGGAATCTGACGCATGCGGAATCATCGTTTCGTCAGAGGTTAAAAAATATGAACGAATGTGGAATTTGGCGGATATGTCCAAGTCTAATATTAACTAATTTATTTACAAACGTACAGGTTCTCCCGCGTCTGCTTGTTTACACAAAACCAGCCCTTCAATTAAGGTCTATTTGCACTCAGCCGCTAAGCACAGTACCACGAACCCGAGTTCAACCCACAATTCTAGCGTTGGCTTGCGTGAGTGGTCCGAGAACCAGAGCAAATGTTAGCTTACAACCGTCATATAAACTTAACCAAAATAGTCAAAGTGTATCGTCAACAATGGTTATAGCTTGGTTGATAGTTCATGGTCTATTAAAATAACTAATCAAAATGGTTTCTTTTTTTTATAAATATTACGGGACATTATATTCACACAGCGCCATCTAGCCCCAAACTAAGCATAGCTTGTAATATTGAAACTAAATAACGGATGAACACTTAAATACTTTTTTTATGTAATTACATACTTATCATACAATAAAACACCCAAACACCGAACAAACATTATTCATCACACAGAATGTTTGTCCTGGGTGGGAATCGATCCCACAACCTACAGCGCAGAAGGCAGAGCGAGAACTACCAACTGAGTTATCAGGCTTGTTGAAATGATGGGATAGCTAGATAGATAGATAGTTAGATATAACGTTTATTCACACAATCACAAAAAACACACATACAGTAAAAAGTAAACAACAGACATGACAGTTATGACATTATACATCAACAGAAAGGTATATAAAAAAATATATATAATTTGCATAAGTGACGTGACTGGGAGCTGACGACAAGAGAATAGAACACTGCAGTGAGCCACGCTGCGTGAAAAGCCCCGAGCTCAGCGTGTGCTGCGAACTAGTCCACAGCGCTGATTTTCAGCACAGGGCTGTGGTGACATTATAAAAACAGGGATACGATACCAAGATACTACTAAAAATTAAATTTATTTATTTCATAAATAAATACAAAAAATACTACACAACAAAAATAATATAAGACTCAGGTATTTGTGACATACTTACCGAAGCAAATAAAATAAAACAAAAAGTATTTTAAACATTATTACTGGATAGAAAAGTAAAAAATTGCTAAAAAAGTCATGGATAAGTTCTACGATGGAGATTTTTTTTATTAAATATTTTACTTGTATTATTTAAAAGTATGGCAAAGGCGACATTAATCCTAAAAAAGAGATATCTTCCAGCAAACCTAGGTAGAGAAAGAAACAAGATTAGATGGAGCATTCGCAGATGGCACTGGCTCTCTCGCACACCTACGGAACACGGCAAACCGTTAGGCGCTGGACTTTGGTCAGTGCTATTGTAAAACAATATACAAAGAATACTGTTTGTTTTTACTTCCGTTAGGTATACAAATTTTATAGATTAGTACATTTTCCCGTGTAGATAATACGCTTCTATATACGTGCAGTTATAGTTTCACGACACGACACACAAATGTCACACTCGTTGCTCAACGTGATAAATAATTATGTAGTTCAACAAAGCTCAAACCACGCCACGTTTTACCTACTATTTTGTTTCATCAAATTTATTTTTTGGATTTCAAGTGATTGTAATTGGACTAAATACTATTTTGTTAGTTTTGTCATGCGTAAACTTTACAACATTTCGTGAGTTATCACGAAGAAATGTCAAAACAAACGTCAACTCCTATTGGACTCATCAAAACTAGTAGCCACTCTTAGATCATATACTCACTGAGTATATGAAATCAAAGTAGCCACTACAGCCCCCTCAGCACGGGGCGGGGATAAAATTGTTGTCCTCTGTTTTTATCCACCATCGGGAGACAAAATGCTCTCAGAGGCGGATAAAATCATCAGATCAGCTCCAAGATACCAAGTTATTGTTTTGTCATCTGAAATATTTACATGTACATACAAAGTTTCATTTCGATACGACACTTTGAAATTAGTTAAAATTTACTTTTAAGATTTGATTACATTGTTAGTTACAAGAGAAGATAATAGTAAATGCTAATAATAAAGCATGGGAAAAAGGGGTTCAAAGTTTTATCCTAGAGTTTTAAATTAAACTTAATATTACGAGGAGGTTCCTCGTAATATTCAAAACAGTCAAATTTATAAATAGTATGTAAATGATTCCTATCAATTGATAATAATACCTATTTATACATAATAAGTAAAAACATAAAGTTTACTGAACATAGTTTTATTTTTTTGTGATAGTGAAAGAACTGGGGTCGAAGTTTGACCTGAACACTATAGATCCAAAACACCTCGACCTTTGAAGCTCAAAGTTATGACACCTAGTCTACGCCAACAAAGGCCATGTTTAGGGGTTGCTTGTTGTTTGTTCATTATCTATGGACTCGGACTCTATAGTCATATGGTATATATATCCTCAGTTTGTTGAGAATTTCGGGCGGTTCCACCTTCGGCATTATCATGACTTGGTGAGATGAAGGCCAAGCACATCCCCATCGTACAATAAATATATATATATACATCTCAAGCGATACGTTTTGTCAAAAAAACATTGCGGAAGTTTCACAGGTATTTTTTTAAATATTTTGCCAGTAAGAAAAATCAGCAAAAAAGTTATTTTGACAGCACTTCATTCGAACTTATGGCGGAGTGCGTCAGAAGGTTATTAGGATTTTTTTACACCCAGATACATCTTGTTTTTTTAATTCACTTTGTTAATTAGTTGACCCTTGATCAATTTAATTTTCTTCTAGTAGTTGTGAATTACGTAATAGCATTTTTATCATTTCATAGTTTTGTTTACGATGGATAGACTGCAACATTAACTCATTACTAGCAATCGAAATAGCCTCCGAAAAAACGGAAAGTTCTATCTAGCTGTGAGTCAGCTGTCGATGAGTCATTCCGATCTGAAGACGATACAATTACTGACAAAGAAGACACAATACATTGCTACGTAGGTTATCGTTTTGTTACATTTCGCGACAAAAAGTCAAATTGCTGATGGCAGGTGTACATAACAAGACAACTGGACCAGTTCTCTCCGAATGCAACACAGATGAATTATTGAATAACTTTGAACTACATTCATAGTCAAAAGGCTTCGTAAACTAAAATAATGTGAGTATAAGTCTGGATTGTCCCAAGTAGAAGTTTTATGTATCTGTTTCCTGTACCAGTCTATCCTTAAACTATAGGAAACAAGTATAAAAATATGTTTACGTCGACAACATTCTCAGAGCAGTGGAACACCTTGTGTGGGCTCCCTCTAGCATATATATATATATATATATATATATATATATATATATATATATATATATGCAGGAAGCGATCTGACGTCTTCTGAAGGAAAAAGTGCATTTAAAGTGGCGTCCACCGGCATTTGACGTCCGCATACCGGACGCCACTTTGATGAGCGGTGGTACTTGAGTCCTTTTGGTCCTAAGTAACTGCAGAAAAGAAATCGATGGAAGCCAAAAAATCGATCCAATGCCTACATTTATATAACGGGTAGTTCCGCAAAACTCCTCAGTGACGATGCAGCGCTGCGGGCGCGCGTATATCTGCAGGCGTATTTGTTTGACGACGACACCGCGTATTTGACGTCCACCATCCGCCCGCGCGCCCGAGTGTTGCGACGTTGCCAGTTCGTGCAATTTTATTTACACTTGTCAGGCAGAGGCACTCGTACTTTCGATGTTGCGAAATATACACGTATCGCGCTGCGTATTATTTGACGCTCAGCTTAAAAACTACAAGTAGGTAATAGGTACGTGCTTCGTTTGAGTGAAATGAGTTTCCGTAATACACGTAGCAGAAACATACTAAAGCTGTGCAATGAAAACCGAATGGCTACAGGCAAGTATGATTTTCTTCTAACTAGCTTATTAATTTAGTAGTACCTACCTACCTGCCTAGTTATATGTATTGTCTTTTGTTAGATGAATGAAATCCTACAGTGTAGATTTTTTACCCGACTGCTTAAGAAAGAGGGTAATGAATTTTAATGTGTACCTACCTGTGTAAGTTTGTCTGATTCTAAACGGCTTGACCGATTTGGAAATGCGAGTTGTCTCGTTCTCCAGAATGTCATAGGCTACATTTTATGTTTAAACACGTACTTTTACCATATTACATTAAAATTAAAAAAGATTTGTAACGTCAGTTCGAGTTAAATGAGTAATTATATTATATAGGTACCTACGTCTAACAGCTGCCAAGCAGTAGTGTGAAAACACTTCTATTTTTTTTATATCAATTCATAGTCTTGACTTCATTTTATAAGTACCTACTATAGGTACTTATACCTAAATACTTTAAAACTTATTGGAACCAACTCATCAATGTGGCGTCCGGTAGGTAGGTAGGTATATTGCGGCAAATGCGGAGGACGCCACTTTGAATGCGCTTTTACCTCCAGAGGATGTCAGTTTGTTTGCTTATTGGATAAATATTAATATACAAATGTAATAAACACTTTTCCTATAATTATGCTTATGTTTGCCCTATGCACCTACCTACCTATTGCTTGGCGTCTGTAATTCATATTAATGTGTCTACTAAATTTATTTGTCTATCTGTCGGTATGTTTGTTTGTTACGTTTTCACGGCTGAACGGATCTTGATGAAATTTGGTAAAAAGATGTATTACATTCGGGGGAAGAACATAGGCTACCCATTTTTATCCGGGTAGGTAGGGAGGTACCACGTGACCAACGCCGCAGGCGGATACTAGTACGTTAATAATTGTATACTAATATTTATCCAATAAGCAAACAAACTGACTTCCTCTGGAGGTAAAAGCGCATTCAAAGTGGCGTCCTCCGCATTTGCCGCAATATACCTACCTACCTACCTACCGGACGCCACATTGATGAGTTGGTTCCAATAAGTTTTGAAATAATTAGGTATACCTATTCAGTAGGTACTTAGAGAATTAAGTCAAGACTAAGAATTGATGTAAAAAAAATGGTTGTCTCATACAAAGTGGCGTCCACCGGCGGCATTAGACCTAACGGTCGCTACTTTGCTTCTTTAGATAAACAAATAGGTGTAGTATTCTTATGAGCTATATTCTTTTTCTAGAACTAGGTTAATATGCAACATGAATTAAAAAGTTTTTTTTTGCATTATTAGAGGCATAGATTTGGCTCATTCACATTTATATTTTTCTTCATAAGCCATAAACAGCTACGAGCGTTGCATGAAAAGTATGATTTGGCCACACTGTAGAAAAAATATGATACAAAATCACTCAGGCCGCGAGCTGGATGACAGCGACGAAGACGCGGCGACGCCTCTAGGTTAGGTATGCCACTCGCCGCGCCGGCCGGGGCGCCCGCGCCTCTGCCATCCAAGACACTACATTGCAAATGTATGCATTCAAACGCGCCGCTATCATCCAATTCGCGGTCGGGAGCATTTACCTTAGATCTGCGCTTACCGAACACTGCGCAAGGAGGGTCACCTATGTTTCTCAAGGGTATGTACGTTATGTAAGTTTAAGTGATAGGAATAAGACAAGTAATAGTCTAATCCTTTTCTTACTAATATTATAAACGCGAAAGTTTGTATGGACGTATGGATGTTTGTTACTCTTTCTCGCAAAAACTACTGAATAGATTTTAATGAAACTTGAAATGTACATAGCTTGGGCCCTAACGTTTAACGTTTACGTGTTTGTTCGTTAAGGTTTAACGAACAAAGGCTCTGTCCAGCAGTGGACACTAATCGGCTGTAAAAGAAGAATAAAGAAACGAAAAATTGTTTTTTGACTATTTTTAAACCCCGATCTTCGCCCCCGATTTAAAAAGAGGGGTATTATAAGTTTGACCGTTATGTGTGTGTGTTTGACGGTATGTCTGTCTGTAGCACCGTAGCTCTTAAACGGGTGGACTGATCCAGATGCAACTTTTCTATTTGAAAGCAGGTTTTTTATCGGTGGTTTTTAAACATGTTTTATCAAAATCGGTTTAGCCGTTTCAAGTTCTGGTGATATTCATCAACTCTGTACTCTAAGTACTTAAGTTTGATCTTTAGTAAATTAGTAGTAATTTAGTAATTAATTACCTAATATATACTTCATTCATTCTTCATCATCATTATCTTCACAGCCCAAAAAGTCCATGGGCCTCTCCTAAAGTATAGGTACAATTGGGAATAGATCAATTATTTCATGATGAAATATCGGGGTTATTAATTTTTTTTACTTGTTATTTTAAAACGCAGTCCGGTTCTATATTTTTTAACAATTTAATGTATTCCTACACCGCTCGTAGCTGATTACGCTTATTTTACAAACATTTGTTGAAATATTTTTAACATAATAGGATTCTTCTGAAGGACCAATAGCATTATACTATGCGGATATTTTTAATTGTGAAAAACTAATAATACGCGACAACTTGAAACACGCTTTAGGTACTTTTAATCAATAATGTAATTATTTTTAGGTGAAAGGCAAAAAGAAAAAAAGAGAAAAGCAAACTCAAAAGATCTATCGCCATTTGATGATTCTTCGCCATGTGATGATCCTCCGCCATTTGACGATCCTCTGCCAATGGATGATCCTCCGCCATTTGATGATTCATCGCCATGTGATGATCCTCCGCCAATTGATAATTCTACGCGATTCGATGATCCTCCAACATATGAATATCCTTTAGGAGATTCCACATTTTTAAACAATATATCTGAATCGCCGATACCAAATTTCGACTTTATCAGTGACGTTAGCGAAGGATCTAATGACCAAAATTATACACCATCATCGAATGGCGATGAAACGTCATCAGATGACGATCATGAGCCGGATGACCCGGCAGAAACTGAGTGCTTCGATAGGTCCTACAAGGTAAATATAGAATTAATATTCCTAGCGATTCCAATCTTTACTTTTATATATTTTTAACTAGCCGCGCTTTGCGGTTTCACCCACGCAAAAATAGTTTCTTATGTGCTTTAAGTCTTCCTTATCTTTTAAAGTATATTTTTCCCTTTCATTAAAATCTGTTCAGCCGTTTAGTCGTGTTTCACTTTTACACATTAAGTAGGAAGTTTTAGTTGTTGTTTTATGTCCTATGTAACTAGCATAATAAATCCAGTATTTATATTTAGCATTGTGTAGGTCTAGGTATCATCTCATTGTCACTTATATTTAAATAAAATTAGTTTTAGCCTGTTAAACATAATAATTTATTAAAATTTATTTTGAAATATTTTAGGATACCAAAACATCAGATAAAGAAAATGAAATGGCATCAGAGGAACATTTAGAAGCTGGAGAAAAGGTGGTAAGGAAAGAACAAGATTCAGGCACACCGTCAGAAGATACGAAAGGTAAACGCATTCGAGAAAGAGATTTCTGTTTTTATTGTGAAACCTTTGTTCTAAATTTTGCAAGACATATGGTCCGCAACCATGTATCAGAACCCGAAGTTCAATTTGCAATCGCTAAGCCCAAAAATAGCTTGGCGCGTAAAAATACATTTGCAGACTTAAGAAAAAAAGGTAATTTTGTAAGTAATTCACAAACTGGGTTCAAACCTGTGAAGAAGTGTAGGTTTTCTGATAAAAATGACTATTTACCATGCTCAAAATGTTTAGGATTTTATGTCAAAAAACAATTGTGGCGACACGTAAAAAAATGCGATGATAGTACACCGTCAAACAACGCACAAGTTAAGGCACAAAACTTTCTTGTACGTCATGTGAAAGTTGACAAAAACTTGATTAATAATGTATTTCCACGTATGAAACCAGATAAAACTTCATTGGTTGCAAAAAAAGACAAATTGATTTGTATGTTCGGAGCACAGTATTTGAGGACACACCGTGAAGAACATTTTGCAACTGTTGTTTCACGTAAAATGAGGGAATTGGCGAAATTGCTAATGGAAGTGACTAAATTGAAGCCGGATATTACCAGCCTTGAACAAGTACTAAAACCGCAATACTATGACACTTTAGTACATGCGACCAAAGTCGTAGCCCGGTTCAATGAAGAAAAGAGACAATTTGACGCACCGACCTACGCGATGAACATTGCAACATCTATAAAGCAATGTTGTAGTATAGCTTTACTGGAGAGTTGTAAAAAGGAAGCCACCATTGGCACGGCAAGTGTTCAAGCTGATCTAAATACACTTTCGAAATTAATTACAGAAAATTGGAAGTTTGATATATCTAGCCAGGCTGCTGATGATCTGAATGTCAAAAAATGGAACAAAACAACAATTGTTCCACTTGCTGCTGATTTAAAATTATTCAAAGATTATCTGCGGGGTGTCTCAAAACGGTCATCAGAAAATTTAACACAATCGAAGGAAAAAATGAATGTTGAAGCTTTTAACAGCTTGGTAGAGAGTACATATTGTCGCGTGCTCCTTCTTAATAGACGTCGACCCGGTGAACTTCAACGTTTAAAATTAAGTGATTACAAGGAACACGGGAACGAAAGCAATAAATATGAAGAATTTGACAAAGTTCTTTCTGCGACAGAAAAGATTTTAGTAGATAAATTAAAAAGAATTGTGATCCGTGGTAAAAGAGGAAGAGGAGTTCCAGTCCTATTTAGTACAGATGTTCAAGATGACATAGAAAAAATATTATCAGTGAGACATATGTACATTAAAAATGACAACAATTTTCTTTTTGTAAAAGTAGGTGGAGGAACTGTTTGTGGCTACAAAATTTTAAAAAAGTATGCTCAAGCATGCGGAGCTAAAAATTTCCAAGCTCTTACGTCTACGCGGCTTCGTAAACACTTAGCCACGATGACTCAATTATTTACCATGACTGAAACAGAGCTAGAGCAACTAGCTAACTTTATGGGTCACACTTTAAGTGTACATAGAGATAATTATCGTTTACCAAGCGATGTTTATCAAACAGCAAAAATCTCTAAGCTTTTACTTTTAATGGAAGATGGAAAAGCAGATAAATATCAAGGGAAAACTTTAGACGAAATAGACTTAAACATGAATGAAGAAGTTATAGGAGACGAAATAGAAAACCAGGAAGTTCTTGAGTTTGAATTAGAAGAAGAAGCTGAACTATTACAAAATATGAATCCAAAGCGAAATACTAATTTGAGTAATACCGATCAAGTGATTTTACAAGAGTCGACTAATAAAATATCTACGGACATTAACAAAAAAAAAAAAAGAACACTTGTTCCTTGGACTGCAGAACAAAAAAATGTAGTGGTAAAATACTTTAAAGATCATATCAAGCACAAAAAACCCCCAAAACGTGCAGAATGTGACGAATTAACAGCAAAAAATCCTACACTTCTTCACAATAAAGACTGGCTAAAAATTAAAGTGTTTGTTCAAAACACTTATACCAAAAATTGATTATTTTAGAATGAACAATTAAGAACGGATTAATGCCAATTTACCTTCTTGATTTTGTTATATGGTAAAAGCAAATCTTTTTGTTTGAACTTATCCCCTAAGTGTGCGGTTGACACTATAAAAATATAAATTTATGTTTTAATACATTTTTTACATTAAATGGAAGCCAACCCGTCATACTCAACTCTTTTCTTAACCTACAACCTACAACCCTCGTAGCTGATTTGGGCATTGTTACATACGTTTATTTTAGATATTATGGTACACCTGTGCCTGTACCACCATATTCCGATCGCGGTCGCTTTAACTTTCTAAAGTTCGATTTACTACAAATTTAAATTATATTTTCTCTATAAATAAGCAGTTTTACCATTGTACTAAAGTACTATAGTAAAACTGTTCAAGTCGCAACTAAACAATCTGTAATTTGGATTTGATATAAACAGAATTTTTAAAAGAGAAAGCGATCGCGTTGGTTATACGGTGGTAGGTACGCCCCCTGATCTCATTATAATAAAATATGTTAGTTTTAAGTTATTGCCAAAAATAATCCTGTTTCAAAACAATAGAGAATTATACTGTACCTATTACATAATTATACCTGTGCCTGTACTGTACCACCGTATTCCGATCGCAGTCGCTTTCGCTCTTTAAAGTTCGATTTACTACAAATTTAAAGTATATTTTCTCCATAAATAAACAGTTTTAGTATTGTACTTTACGAAAGTTCAAGTCGCAACAAAGCAATCACTTGGATATCTTTGGATTTGATATAAATCGAAATTTTAAAAGCAAAAGCGATCGCGATGGGATTACGGTAGTACGCCCCCGATCTCATTATAATAAAATATGTTAGTTTTAAGTTATTGCCAAAAAGAGTCCTATTTCAAAATAATAGAGAATTATACTGTACCTATTACTTTATGTTCATAAGCTAATATTTTATGAAGATTATCGTCTCCTTTTCCATTTAATAGTAATAATATTGTCATCGTATTCACGTTGCACGCTTGCACGAAACTGACTGATATTCTTCATTGTGTGAGCGAGATACCTAAGTATTCCAAGCCTTAAATATTTTATACAACAACAAGGCTTCATGTTTGTGACAATTCAATCGCACAGACCTACGCATAATTTTTCTCGAAATTAATATTAAGTACCTACCTACCTACCTTTAAAATATTCTTCGGTTTTCTCCGCAATGCGGGCTATCCCTTAGATTTATATACTTAGATTATTTTGACGAAATATATTATTTCTCATAAGATAATGCTCAAAACAGATTTGTTTCAAAACGCCTAGTTATATAATGAAAAATGTAACAATGAGAGTGAACACTTGACAATAATAAAACAGTGATTACCAAAAAATCTTTTATTTGAAGTAGGTAGATAGAAATTAAATATTATGAAAACATGGTCCGTCCTAGCGTGCCGATGAATGTTAGGTAGGTAACTGCAACGAGTATTTTTCTGAAACAAGACGATAGGTTCATTAGAAAACGCTCACACCGACCAATAAATTATAGACGGGCGAAGTAGCAAACAATAGCTAGTGTTATAAGTAATAGGTACGCTCTGTGCGTATGACCGAGGCAGATGGTACCTAGGCTAGTTAGGTACCTACTTACCTACAGCGATATAAGTAGAGAGACATGCCCTCCCCTCCCTACACAATGGGGACTTGCCCTAATCACCACGCTTGGCAGGCGGTTGGTGATATGCAGCAGCATCGACCTGAGTCTCTATAGATATAGAGACTCAGGTCGATGCAGCTGCATATCTCCTGTTATAGTCCTGTAGTCGCCTCTTACGACATCTACGGTAGGTAAGGGAGGGGCCCATATGCCGGGGCTGCCACGGCGAATGTAGAAAGAAGGTCACCTGCCTAGGTATTTTTTGGTTTTATAACACGTAGGAGGAATAGGAACATAGGTAAGTTCATTATAATAGCACATCAAGAGTGTAAGCTTGCACTGAGCTTACCAGTCTGTAGGTATATTTAAGTAGGTAGGTTTTAACTAATTAATATAAGCGAGCAGGTACTTACCAATTATTTACAAAAACATTCATCCTCTGGGTATTCTTCTTCTGGTATATTCATTCATTATATGGTGGGTATATTTCTTGTGGTGGTCGTAGATTGCGTGTTGGCAAATATTGCACCAGAAAAAGGCACTGTGGTTATAGGTTTTGTATGTTATTACGATTCATGGATCGCACAAAATGATACGGAATTATATATTATCATAATTTATTAGTTTACCACAAATACATTTTTTCACTAACATAAAGTGGGTAGACTTGTGATATATATATGACTTGTGATAAAGTGGGTACCATCTTTGAGAAACATTTTAAAGTCCTTTTTTTTAAAACATGTCCACATCCAAAATTACAACCATGATTGTCACGCGACAAGTGAGTGACGAATTCACCGACTGTCTAGTTACACTTACTACCTACCGTAACTATACATATAACTCATGACGGTTAACATATTAATGCTCGAGGTAGGTTAGCTAAAAGAAAGAGATAGATCGTAAGTAAATGCTTGCAACGTCGCATTTCCACGCACACACACACAAGGACGTCAAATAATCGATGCAATAGATAAAAAATGATGAATATATGAAGGAAACCAGAATGTCATCATTATGGTTCGGGGTTCACATATGCTTGTGCATGACTGTAAGAAGAATATTTTTGCAAATCAAGTCACATGAAAATGACAGATTCCACGGAGTAGGCTATCATTAAACTAAGCAATATATGCATAGAAATTCATAAAAATGTAAACAGAACTGGGGGACGTCATACCGATGCACAACATGCATGACGCCAAAAGTGACGCTGGATGTATATATATATATATATATATATATATATATATATATATATATATATATATATATATATATATATATATATATATAACGAGTATTTTTCTGAAACAAGACGATAGGTTCATTAGAAAACGCTCACACCGACCAATAAATTATAGACGGGCGAAGTAGCAAACAATAGCTAGTGTTATAAGTAATAGGTACGCTCTGTGCGTATGACCGAGGCAGATGGTACCTAGGCTAGTTAGGTACCTACTTACCTACAGCGATATAAGTAGAGAGACATGCCCTCCCCTCCCTACACAATGGGGACTTGCCCTAATCACCACGCTTGGCAGGCGGTTGGTGATATGCAGCAGCATCGACCTGAGTCTCTATAGATATAGAGACTCAGGTCGATGCAGCTGCATATCTCCTGTTATAGTCCTGTAGTCGCCTCTTACGACATCTACGGTAGGTAAGGGAGGGGCCCATATGCCGGGGCTGCCACGGCGAATGTAGAAAGAAGGTCACCTGCCTAGGTATTTTTTGGTTTTATAACACGTAGGAGGAATAGGAACATAGGTAAGTTCATTATAATAGCACATCAAGAGTGTAAGCTTGCACTGAGCTTACCAGTCTGTAGGTATATTTAAGTAGGTAGGTTTTAACTAATTAATATAAGCGAGCAGGTACTTACCAATTATTTACAAAAACATTCATCCTCTGGGTATTCTTCTTCTGGTATATTCATTCATTATATGGTGGGTATATTTCTTGTGGTGGTCGTAGATTGCGTGTTGGCAAATATTGCACCAGAAAAAGGCACTGTGGTTATAGGTTTTGTATGTTATTACGATTCATGGATCGCACAAAATGATACGGAATTATATATTATCATAATTTATTAGTTTACCACAAATACATTTTTTCACTAACATAAAGTGGGTAGACTTGTGATATATATATGACTTGTGACACAACTATATATATATATATATATATATATATATATATATATATACGATATAGGGCAGAAAGATGATGTTGATGTTATACAACGAGCACGTCACACTAATCGAGGTAATCTATTATTAGAATCCGCCTATTCCAATTGGATTTTGGTGTCCAATTATTTCAAATTTGTCACTACATTGTGAAAGTTGAAGAAAAAGGAATCATTTCAACCAGTAGGTTCAACTGAACTAAAATATTATTATTGTGTATGTGTATGTTTGTTCGGCCACCAAATTTGAATGTAGACATAGCATACTTTTTATCCCGATATTCCCACGAGAATGGGATTATCTGCAAGTGAAACATTTTTTTTTACAATCTGTATATTAATAGGTACCTATATAGTTTTGTCACACAGTGACCATGTCCCTAAGTGAAACGATTACATATCATAATATGTAAAATCAAAAATATATATCCTTGAAATACCACGCTTAGTCTCTCCAACTTTTTATTTCAAAACTTATTTCATTAAGGTTTACCCTGAAATGAAAGCGAACCTATCTTATATCTCAGCTGAATTTCTGTAGTCTGGCCTTGAATTGAATCCTGTGCAGGCATTATGATTAAAGCTCTTGATCATTCCACCTGGGGCAATGACCAGAGCTAAGACTCGGTACTCGGATATTTATGAAGGAAAGATAGTAGCTCGCCCAGGGTCGGAGACCGATAAATGTCTCGCGGTACATCGCAGTCCAGCCCTTTACTTTTATGTCGGTTGTTAAGTTTGGGGACATTAGACTGTACGTTTCGTATACTCGAGACGACCTTCAAAATGTTCTTACTATGAAATGTTATATGAAACAAGCCTCATAGCTCAGTTGGTAGTAGCTCTGTCTCTGCCTTCCGCGCTATAGGCTGTGGGTTTGATTCCCATCCAGGACAAACATTAATGTGAAGATTATAGATGTTTGTTCTGTGTTTGGGTGTTTATCATATAGAACGTATTTAGAAAAAAAAATAAGTATTCTATCTTTAATCTAGTTCCCTTATTATACAAGCTATGCTTAGTTTGGGGCTTGATGGCACTGTGTAAAATTAATGTCCCATAATATTTATTAATTTATTTATTCTATTACTTTCTTTAGGAGGCTGCAGTCTTTTTTGAGCAGCTGTGATGATGATGATTATTATTATTTTATCGCAGAAACAGAAGCGAAATTAGTATGTATGGATTCCAGCCCAAGTGAATATAGTTTAGTAAGTAATAACTTGTTATACCTTTGGTGAAAAAACTGCAACTCGACTGGAAAATTATGAACTTTGAATTAACCTTATATATTACAAATATATGGCCCTATATTTGCACATATATCTAGAATGTCATGTTACTACTATTTGATACCTATACTTTATACCTATAAAACTTCTTTTATTTATATTTTAATTTGCAATTTTTAAAATCTCCCACAATTTTCTCACTCCCCCTTTCTTTCTGATCTGCAACAACCCGTTGCAGAGCGTGGTAACGTATGTACGTTACCACGTGCTACATGCTCTCAAAAAACATATCCCACCTTCTGAGACACATGCTCTCAAAAAACATATCCCACCTTCTGAGACAGTCGGGTAAAGAGTAGCAAACACTGTGTAAATATAATAATAAGCGAATTAATCCTTTGTGAATCACCAGGTTTGTTCAACCGAGGAAACCACAAATTTACACACTCAGGGTTATCGAAGCAGAGGTGTGTTGCCTGATTCATGCACGATTATCATTATGTGGTTTCGGAATGTCCGACTAAACGTCACACATTACTCATAACTACTAACACTCATATATATATAGAATAGTACCCATATACACACACAATAACAAGTATCAGAGTACCATATCAATTATAATATTTGTGTTGCGGCTTAAGAATCGACCCCTCCAACGCAGCCCATGGATGTCGTAAAAGCGTAAGGGATCTAACCAGTAGAAGGGCAGCAGCTTCCTTCTGTGTATTATTTACATCTTCACACTACACCAACCCACCTGCCAAGCGTGGTGATTATTACAAAACCCTCCTGCTTTGGAGGAGAGTCTGTCTGATGTGATGTGACGTGATATTGGTACGTATACATTCCCTGAAGCACACTAAAATGGTTAAGGAGTTACATCCATGACATCATTTTCACTTCGTATGTTACACTCCGCCGTCTACAGCCACATAAGGCTTCATCCTCTACGTATACGTAAGACTACAAATCTCTGCATGAGTAAATGCAGATGAGTTTTTATCTCTACGCGGGCGTTCACAACATCGGATTAACGTTTTAAGTCCGATTGGTTTCTAAATATTTCAGACGAGTCTTGGTGTAATGAATATAGCTCTCAAATATGTAGGTTTTTGATGCTTTTGTTTGTGTATTCTTTAGCAAATTACATGGGATCTTAAACTTTTTATTTTAGACATTACCACAGTTCAGCTGGTACTAGCTTTGCTTTTTGGGCTGTAGGTTGTGGGTTTGATTTCCCGGGACAAACATTTGTGTGATACTTGTTCTGTTTTTGGGTTTTTACTGTATCTTAAAAATGAATTTACAAAATAAAAACGCAATTTAATGTAGTTTATGTATGTATACATAAAAAAAATCATAGGTAGTGAAATTAATCATTAATATGTTTTGCTTTTTATACCCTCATAATATGGTGCAGCTCCAATATATTATATTTCAATATATACATAGTATTTAGCGCCACCAAACTCTCTGCTCGTAAATTCAAATTGTATATAAAGAAAATAATTTAATTAAAAGAGCCTACTACAAAATAAGTGACTATATCGACTATAAGAACGCGTGGCCCGATGTTGCTATACCAGTTGACAGTTAAATGGTGATTTCTCAATGTAAAGTAACTGCCCATACTACCCAACTGGTAGTTATGTAATAATCAATGCTTTAAGATAATATTAAGTTTTTAGTTTAATGATGTAGTTGTAAAATTTGTAATGTTGTAATGTTATTAAATTATTATAAACACTGTACCTACTCGTAAATGTTAAATGGATCATCAAAAAATTAATCAGCCCGAGGTTCTTGCCTTTCTCCTTGTGTGCTGGTCGCGATTCCGAACAGGCGGTAGATTTGACGTTTCAAAATGATCCTAAAAATCCTAATGAATAAAAATATTTGACTTTGACTTTGATTTCAAATGCATTCTCCTTGGGAAGCTCGCGCCTTCGCAGATATCAGCATTGCCAAGGCAGTCTTGAGGTCAGGGGCTCAGTAGTGGACACGGGGAGTAAAAGGACTTGATGGAGGCAGCTCTGATCACTGTTTGTGAGGTTATTTAGGGAAGGTCTGTGTGTGGCGTTTATGGGCTATTTCAATGACGAACTTAGGTAAGTCGCGCAAGTGACTGCGCGGGTTCAAATAATTCACACAATTGTTAGAAATTAGAAAGTTTGTTTATTATTAAAGTTTGAAATTTGGCATGGATACAATTTTTTTTCTGAGTAGGCAACACGCGGGCAAAAGCTGTACAAAAATAAAATTAAAACTTGCCGGTAGTCTTTGCGGTGGCTAGTGGCAGTACTTTTCAGCCGCCAAGCAGCATTATGGTTTCCGGTGAAGTTACGGGCACGCGAGGCTCAACACCGTCATGCCTCAAGTTGACGGGCGCAATGCAGTGCCGTGTAGGCACTGCATTGCGCCCGTCTTTGTGGATGTCCATGTCTTTGTGGATGTGACCTACGCAGTAAATTGTTATAGGCAAGAGTGCACTTAACATCAGGTGGGCTACTAGCTTGTATAAAAAAACTTTGATAATCTGAATTCCAGGTAGTAAGAGTTAAATGGCCCCAAGATTTTGACTTTCGATCAGCCTTGAACAAGCACGGTAGCCTTTTGCAATATTGCTCCGCTCGATAATGTTGTTTGGATTAGAGCTATTTAGTTTCACACTTCATTATGCTTTGGTTTCGCTACGTGAGGTGATTGGTTTGCTTAAGTCATTGAATAACGCTATGGAATTGTGGTTAGAATTGACGAAGTCATACATGCGGTCTGACTAGACGACACGGGCAGTAGTATACCTACACTTATTTTAGCCGCCTCTGTGGTCTAGAGGTGTAGAGGTCCCGGGTTCGATCCCCAGGGGAGTACAATATATAGTGCTTGGTTTGGTTGGTGGTAGGACTTTGTTTATGCCCGCCTGGTTAGCTACCACCATCTTACCTAATTATGTAGCCATAGTAACAATTCTAAAATTATTGTCTTTCGGCATTTAGAGGTAAGATAGCCAGTTCCTCAGTTTGTTGAGGATTCCGAGGGAAGTGCGCCTTCTTCCGCCACCTTCGGCCTTATCTCAACTCTCAACCAGGTGAGATGAAAACCAAGTACTTACCGTTAAAGTTAAAGCTTAAGTTTTAAAAAATATTTTATTATGCGCACTGAAAACACTTGGAATTAGTATCTAGCGTCTATATTTCCGCTGCAAGTTTCATGGGGTTACCCATTCTAAATAAAAAAATAAAAAACACCAGAAATGCGATCACAAAACCAAAATTTATAATAGTTTAAATAAATATTGTTAGTATTTTAAAAAGCCTCACAGATCAGTTGGTAGTAGCTATGCTTTCTATGCTGTAGGTTGTGGGTTCGATTCCCACTCAGGACAAACATTTGTGAAATCAATATTGATCTTTGCCCTGTATTTGGGTGTTGTATTGTACGATAAGTATGTGTTTGTAGATAAGTATTATTACTGTAATCTAGTTCCCATATACAAGCTTTGCTTGGTTTGGGACTAGATGGCGCTGTGTGAAATGAATGTACCTGCAGTAATATTTAATAAAATATTAGTAATATTATTATAGGGTTTGCAAATCCACTATTACATACTTTGGGGAAGACCCATAGTCTTGCTGTAGACTTTGCGGTCTGTGATGATGATGATGTTTTCAAGCTAGGCCATCAAAGAACACACACAACGATTATGCGGGTACTTTATAAAAGTTAACAAAACAATTACCGCTTTAAATGTGTCTTTGCGCAAAGCCCAGCCCAGCATCAAAGTTTTAAATGCAACAAGTTCTAAGTGAATACTGTCAAAGAACGGGCGCAGAGAAACTTTTAAAGCTAGATAAATGACAGAGGAAAATTGCACTTTACTTTTTTTTTTATTGGTGATAGTCAAGCGTTTTGAAGATTGTACTTACTTCACCATGATCTGTAAATATTATTATTATATTAAATATATATATATATAATATATCAATGTCCATCATCACCAATGTAAATCATGTTGATGTCAAATGCTGGGCAATGGCCTCGCCCTACTTCCTACAGAATAATTATAACTTTAAGAGTTTAAATCTGACGTGGACGGCTCAAACAGACGGAGACGCTCTGGCAGAAGTTGACATTGAGACCTGGAGCGAAATCAAGCGGTCAAGACAGAATAGAATGGCGGTCTACTGTGGATGCCTTCAGCCCCACCGGGAGGTCGAAAGACAATAAGCCAAGTAAGTCAAATGAAAAATCTGCTTGTAATTTGGTCACGGATCCTGCACAAAAAGTGACCAGCTTCGCAGATAACCAAGATTTTCGCTGGTGGTAGGAGCTGTAAAGGTCTGTCTGGATTGCGACCCACCCTCCAGGCAGGTCGCACTATTACGAACAAGCAAAAAAGCAAACAGACTCACGACTATTTCCCCTGCGAGGATTCACCTCTGACCATTACTTGGAGCGTGGATCTTATGAGGATCACCTAGTTGGGGGTAGTCAGGCACGTCCAAACATACGTTCGGCACATGTTCACGGTTTGAAAGACATCCCATAATAGACGTACACTGTGTTGGTTGGAGTCCTCCAAACCTGTGCTACTGTCGAGTATTGTCACGAGCATAACACTTGGCTGCTGGATCGCAGTGACGGTTACTTAGTACTCAGGGGACAAGACCTACTCAAAGGAACGCTGATGGCTATAATTCTGATGAGATGGTCACATTTTATGACATCTACAAGCCAATATGGGATCTATTCTTCAGCTACGACCGCTACGGTGCGTCAGGACGTGATAATCGATAGTCAGTCGCATCTCGACTCGACACACCATAGCAAACATAACTCGAAAATTTACCGGCCTAATTTTTAGAGGACGGCAGGAGTTTAACTTGTGGTAGGACCTCCTATTTTTTATGCAAGCAGCCCACCTGATGTAAAGCCTTACTGCGTAGTATGGTGGTAGAACTTCCCCATACATTGATCGTTATTTAACATGATGACAGGTTGGACTACAATCACAAACAGGCTTCACAGATCATTAACCGCCAATAGGATTGCGCCCAAACCTGTGCCATGTTTCCGAGTGAATGGCTTACGCGGTTCAAGAGCAAACTCTTTCATTCTACCACAAAGGGCGCGCTCATTACTGAACCAATTTCAGACGCAGGAGATACACAGCTGAGTATTGATCGCGTCGGACATAAATTATATCAATAGACAATACGAGGTCCCTACCGACCAACCCGCATTAATGATGTACCTATATATTTGCCCATCTGGAATGGTACTGTCAAACATAATATAGGAGATAATCAGGCCTTATCATATTTGCCAGAAGATTTGAAGAGATTCCATGGAATGAGCTGACATAACCAAAGAATAAAAGCCTCGTTCATAGATAGATAGAACATTATTTATTGCACAAAAGTAGAAGTACATGCGAGAAGAATTTTCTTTCCGATAACCCTTGCGTAGTATGGAGTGGGTTATATTCAGAGCTCGTATAGTTACTGTAGACCTAGCGATCTATCCCAACTTATAACAAAGATTAGCATGAATTTCATACATAAAACATAACCAACCATCATTGTCAGCACTCGACAAAACTTCCTAGTGCAATATAAAATTACTAACTATAGAAAATTACTTCCTATTCTTTTACGACCATATAGGAGAAAGTTCATAGTTATTATTTGCTATAACATTTTTATGGCGCCCGCGTCATGTAATACCAATTTACGCAACATTCAAGTAAACACCTGGAAAACAAATGGGGTTAGTAGGCGAGAAT
>CATOAU010000006.1:0-24583 GCA_951394065.1 Venusia cambrica
AGTTTGCAGCTGAAGGCAGTCTACTGATAGGACCATCGATATGATAGATATCGATTTTATCATGATATCATAGTTATTGATGTTATCATGATATCATAGATATCGATGTTAGTCATAGATAGTCATTTAGAATCTCTGTGGGAGTCCACTGCAAAAAATGAGGTACCCTCGACTACTGTCCGGCGTGAAACGGTTTCCCGGGTTCAAACGTTTGTCTATTTTATATTCTTTGTAAGTACATTCTATATCTACCTATACAAATAAATAACTGAAGTGTCTGTTTGTAATGTTAAAAAAAACAGTTTTTTCCTAAATGCATCATGAAAGTTGGTTTCAACGGTACCTACTTTTTTATTCTTCACCCGAAATCCTCAATATACGAAAGAACTGGCTTCAAAACAATAAACTGTCTGCTGTGACTTTGAAAAAAATGTTGATATTTTAGTGCGGACCAACGGGAACAAAACTTCCCGTTGGTCTCCATGAAAATAAATGTGGGGACATCGGGGACAAAGCGTGGGGACGAGCGGGAATAACCCTATCATCTTACCTTTTAAATGCCGGAATACAACAATTTTGAATTGTTGATATGAAGCCAGGCGGACTTACAAAAGTCCTGCCGCCAACCAAACCAAGCACAATTTTGTACCCCCCTGGTGATTTAACCCGGGAAAACCCACAGAGGCGGCAAAAAAACGTGAAAAAAAAAACATTTTAAAAACGTTATGTATGTCTGTTTATTCCGGCTAATCTTCGAACAGATAGCTGATATTATAAGAAGAGTAACTTGACAACGTTATTTTAGTTAACGCGTAAAAAAAAATAAGAACCCATAAATTAGAGCTGTTTCCTTTCGTGATATGTATAGAGGTGCAATATGAAAGGTTATTGGGAAACTCTTTGGGATTACGAGTTTTTCTTTACACTACTTGGAGACGTAACAAGGAAGCAGCCCACCTGATGTAAGTGCATCTCTTGCTTATAGCAAAGCCTCACTGCGTAGGTCACATCCACAAAGAACATGACCTACGCAGCACTGCATTGCGCCCGTCAACTTGAGGTATGAAGGTGTTAAGCCTCGCGTGCCCGTAATTCTACCGGAAACCATACCCTCAACAATGCTGCTCGGCGGCTGGAATAGGTACCTATAGTGGTAGTGCTACCCCGGTGGGTTTATTTACAAGGGCTCTATATAATGATGATGGGAATGAAGTCCCGGGCATTGGTTAGTTTACTAGTAGTCATCCAGATGCCCGAAGTACGTCTGCTACCACCTGGCGTTGATCGAACCCAGAATTAATCAACATAATGAATTAAAGTAAACAACTGTTTTAGAATCTCAGCTTGTAGGTTATTGTCGGATCTCGATTTATGTTCATACGCCCTGCTTTGCACATTCTCATTTTAAATCTGAATCACGTATATCCATTGGGGTGGGTGTCATCCTTTTAGAGGAAAATGTGGGGACATCGGGGACAAAGCGTGGGGACGAGCGGGAATAACCCTATCATCTTACCTTTTAAATGCTGGAATACAACAATTTAGAATTGTTGATATGAAGCCATGCGGACTTACAAAAGTCCTGCCACCAACCAAACCAAGCACAATGTGATTTAACCCGGGACCTGGTAAACCCACACATCCTCCTCCGTTCGAAACAGTACCGAATCGTTGATCTTTAGTCAGCGATTATGGCTGGATGATCCATTTGCTGGTGGTAGGACCTGTGGTTTCCTCCCTGGTTTGCAATCAACCTCCTACCGAAGTCCGTTGCGCGAAAATGCCAGTGCCATAAAAATAAAAAAACGATACGACCTTTTTGTGAAAATGCTTTATCGGTGGCCAAAAAAAATATTGTCAACAATTTAAACCTAAAATCAACAGTGCAATGTAAAGTCAACACTAAAATCTTTTCTGGACAACCTTAGGATGGAGAGAATAGTAGTTACAAGTTTGTTTGATGGTTAACAAGTTTGATCTTTCTTTTAAGATCTTCTGTAAACAACAAAGTAGGTTGTAAATTAGTGTTCCTCGTGTCCGAGTACCAGCCCTACCCTTACAGGCTGATGACGTCATCGCCCAGCCCTATAAAAGACTGTTAGCTCAGTGCTAGGTGACTGATTAAATAATGGTAGGTAGAGCTCCAGGTGTTTTTACCGTCACTTACAGTTTAGTACGTTTTACGTTTATTTTGGAGAAGAAATCGAGGGTAGTCCAAGCTGCACGTCTTATCGTTAACAGATATTGTTATACTACTAAGTAGGGAATGCTGCAAATGAGCATCATTTAGACTGCATGAGCATCATGATATTGTGTGTATGTGTGCAGCTCATGCAGCTTTTTTTTTTTTTTTCGACGGGTGAGCACTTGGCCTTTATCTCACCTGGTAACAAGTTGAGATAAGGCCGAAGGTGGAAGCGCACTTCACCCGGAATCCTCAACAAACTGATGAACTGGCTATCTTACCTCTAAATGCCGGAACACAACAATTTTAGAATTGTTATTATAATGACAGAATTAGGTAAGATGGTTGTAGCTAGCCAGGCGGACTTAAACAAAGTCCTACCACCAACCAAACCAAGCACAATATATTGTACTCCCCATGACAGAAATGTATCGCATCAGCAATGATGACAGTAATCTTCTATCACTATTGCTAGGTACCTATACAACTAACATTGAAGGTACAATGCTACTCTCTTCTCATCCAAAGCCTCTTCCAAAATTGGAGGGTCTTGCATAATTGCTTGTGGATTGGTGATCACAGTAAAGGTGTCATATAATACTAGCGATATAAACTCGTAGGTTACTGAAGGTGTATTTTCTGATTTTCCGGGAGCGTCAAGGTTCCTATAAATTTACATCAACTCCAGTCGGAACGTGTTTATTTTGGGAGAAACAGAAACCATAACCGAATGCTTTGTTTAGGCATCGTACAGGCATTTGCGGCTAGCAACTGAGCGGTTTGATTGGGTCCATGGGCTACACCATGGACCCAATCAAACCAGGTAGTGCGGACACACATACAATCACGTCGACGGGGCTTATTGACCTGACCCAAGTGCGCGCGTGCCATTAACAGCAAAATTGGGTACGCAAGCCACCAGAGCGCATGAAAGGTTGAACAGACTATACGCTGTGGTCGAAATCGGCTTCGAAGTCATGATCATAAATAGCGGGCGCTATCCATATCGGTGGTTTACGTCTAAAATAATTTATGTAGATCTCTGCTGGTGATTATTAGGAAAATACTTGGGACAGGCTTGGAGCAGGTATCGTCATCGAAATCAAGCGTACAATATGTGTCAGCCCACGGTCCTGCTCCGGTATTTGCAAGGAGCTGTGCCGGCTGAAGTAGGCTTGGTTACCCCACGGGGATAACACACAGTACACTCCTTAGCGGGACGTCAGCGCAAGCCTCGATCACACCACCTCAGAATAAGATTTTTTAAAATATTACAGGACATTCATTTCACACAGCGCCATCTAGCCCCAAACAGCATAGCTTGTGAACAAGATTACGGATAAGATACTTTTTTTTATACTTATCATACAATACAACTGGGTGTTGTATTGTATGATACATTTGATTGTATTGTATGACACAGCACAAACATCTATATTCATCACACAAATGTTTGTCCTGGGTGGGAATCGAACCCACAACCTACAGCGCAGAAGGCAGAGTTACTACCATCTGAGCTATGAGGCTTGTTGGTAGTAACTCTTTTCTATTTATGATCGAATCTTGGTCTTCCAAGTCCACAGTTAATAAGAGTTCCTTTTAGACAAGCTTAGGCTTAGGCTATTTTGTAACTTGTTTTTAACTGAGGTGGTGGTAACTTGGCTATAGCCAAGAAGAAGTTATACTCTTCCTTGCAAAGACAAGCCTGCAATTGAAAGTTGACAAAAAAATAAATCGAGATTAGTGTTTATAACCGCGGATCCTTCATTTCGCCAAAACGGTCCGGATTAGAGGGTAAGCTGCTGTACTCATGTTTCTGTAAACCGTATAACCGTTATCCTAAATACAATACAACATTCTGTCAGCATATGCACGTATGCCATGCCCCACATACGTAAATCCGCTTATGAAATCTCGTATTCCTGTAAACATTTATGAAATAAAAACATATTTTCGTCTGAATCACTTGTATTAAAATGAAACATCGAGAATAAGCGTGTTACTGTCGGATCAGGATTCACCAACATTCACGAATTCTTCAATGGTTGATTCACCTTTCCGTTCATTTAACATTCTTTTTTTTATTCCCAACTTGTTGAAGAAACAAGCAGACCCGATTTTAACGCATCTTTTGCCTTTAATATTCTCCCTAATCCATCTTGCGCAGCCACAGCTGCCACAAAGAACATGACCTACGCGGCACTGCGCCCGTCAACTTTTGTATGCCCATAATTTCACCGGGAACCATACCTTCAAAACGTAATGCTGCTTGGCAGCCGAAATAGTTATGGCGGTAGTAGAGGTGGGCGCCGCGTCCAAAAAAGTCAGCGGCGCCGCTCCGGTCATATTTAGTCGGCGGCGGCGTGGCAATATTCGATTTTTTTTATTGGTACATAACATAATGTAATCTATATTATCAGCGCTATAGCTGAGAGATATGACACAAAAAAACGGAATCTACGTCGGTACTCCCGTAGCTCAGTTGGTTCCGGCTTAAGGAAAAGACGCGGGTTCGAGTCCCGTCGTGAGTTGTGAATTTTTGTGTCATAATAACATTTGTAAATAATGTAATCTAGCCCAAAATGTTCAACTACAGCGCAAACGACTCCTTGCTTTTCGCTATCTTTGCTGGGTCATGTACCTACTGTCTAGACTAACCAACATAGGATCATAATCATAAACTTTTTGTAAAAAACACATTCACCGAAAGTTTTGTGACATTCGTTTTTGCTAGTTCCATTTTTATTAAATACGCATTACACACAAGGCTTTCAACAAAAAAACGTTTTCGGTCAAAGTCAAAGTCAAATATTTTTATTCATTAAGATTTTTAGGATCATTTTGAAACGTCAAATCTACCGCCTGTTCGGAATCGCGACCAGCACACAAGGAGAAAGGCAAGAACCTCGGGCTGATTAATTTTTTGATGATCCATTTAACATTTAGGTACAGTGTTTATAATAATTTAATAACATTACAAGTGTTACCTACATCATAAAACTAAAAACTTAATATTATCTTAAAACATTGATTACTACATAACTATCTAATGGGCAGTTTCTTGACATTGAGAAATCACCATTTAACTGTCAACTGGTATAGCAACATCGGGCCACGCGTTCTTATCGTCGATATATTCACTTATTTTGTAGTAGGCTCTTTTAATTAAATTATTCTTTATATACAATTTGAATTTACGAGCAGAGAGTTTGGTGGCGCTTTGAGAAAGCTTATTATAGAATCGTACACAGTTTCCTAAGAATGAATTATTTACTTTTCCTAAGCGATACCTAGGTATGTCAAGTTTATTTTTATTTCTAGTATTAACACTGTGTACATCACTTCTTTTACCAAACTCATTAATGTTCCTGTGAGCGTGCATTAGGTTTTCATAAATATATTGGGAGCTGACTGTCATAATACCTATCTCTTTAAAACGTTCCCTGAGAGAGTCACGAGTTTTCAATTTATAAATTGCCCGTACAGCTCTCTTTTGCAGGATAAAAATGCTTTCAATATCTGCTGCATTTCCCCATAAAAATATGCCATAGGACATAACGCTGTGAAAGTAACTAAAAAAACTAATCTCGCCGTGGTTTCATCAGTAAGATGCCTTATGGTACGTACTGCGTAAGCTGCCGAGCTTAGCCGGCTAGCTAATGTATTAATATGAATACCCCATTGCAACTTTGCATCGATATTTAAACCCAAGAAAGTAGTTGCTTCCATAAAGTTAAGTATTTCCCCATTTAAGATAATGTTAGCATTGCTGACTTGAACGTTAGGCAAGGTGAATCTAATGCATTTGGTTTTTTTCTCATTTAATAAGAGGTTATTTACCGTAAACCAATCAAGAACTCTAGCTAGAGAAGCATTTACACAATCATAATTATCTTTAGCCCTATCAACTCTAAATATTAATGAAGTATCGTCTGCAAACAATACAATATCACATAAATCCCCTACACAGGAAGGCAGATCATTGCCATAGACTAGAAACAAAAAAGGCCCCAAGATTGACCCTTGTGGTACACCGATGTTAGTGGATGTTCCCAAAGATTTGCTACCGTTAATGTCTACTTTTTGAATGCGATTCGATAGGTAGCTACGCATGAGGCTTATTGCCTGATTCTGAATGCCATAGTGTTTTAGCTTTGAGATTAAGGTGTCATGATCTACGCAATCGAAAGCCTTAGATAAATCACAGAATACTCCTATGGCATCCTGTTTTCCTTCGGTTTTGAGGTAACATAGCCAGTTCCTCAGTTAGTTGAGGATTCCGGGTGAGATGCGCCTCCACCTTCGGGCTTATCTCAACTTGTAACCAGGGAGATGAATGCCAAGTGTTTCCCCATCGTACGATAAAAAAAAGGTTACTTAATTTGTTTGGGTTCACTAATTACACTATATTAATAAAAGCTCGGAAGTCTGTTGTTTTTGTGGTTTTAAAAAATAATCATTATTTTCCAAATTGGCTAGCTTTTAGATATCGCGGTGATTAGAATAGGTTTTTTTTTTATTTTAGAATGGGTCGGCTCTTGATCTCGAAACTCCCAGAAGGTGCAATTATGATTTCTGCTGTTAATCCCTGAATTTTCAATTTCCCTGTGATGAATGTTTGCCCTCGCTAGTTTCACAGCCCAGTGAAGTTACAATGGCAACAGGCTTCAGCCGTGCGTGATTGAGGGAGATTTATGTAAACATCGATACTTAAATATAGTAGATATCGCGTTTTTAAACCAAAATGATTGATGCTTTGTTTACGCTGTACATATTTCTGTCGAAGTCAGGCCGTCCATTACGGTGGAACATCAGGTGTAAGTACGCATGAGACTCTCTTTGACTCTCTTTTTCTGTTTGGGAAGTAGCTTCTAAACACATCAACGGTTCACAAACGTGGCATTTATATAAAAAAAAACTATGTACCTTAATCAACCTCTTCCTATCCGCTATCCCACACTAGGTGGTGTTGGCGTATCTTCAAGATTTTGTTTCAATTATAAATATAAATAAATATTACCGGATATTAATATCACACAGCGCCATCTAGCCCCAAACTTAGCATAGCTGTAATATGGGATCTAGATTACGGATAGAATACTTTTGTTATTTATTAAATATACGTACTATGTGATACAACATCCAAACACAACAAACTTCTAGAGTCATCACACAAATGTTTGTTCTAGGTGGGAAATTAATGTCCTGTAATATTTATTTATTATTAATGTGTTTTGAAGCTATTATATTTTACCAAAAACGAGATCACGCGTACGTAAGGCTGAGGAACAACCTCAACAATGTTACCTTGGAGGCATTAGCTAGCTAGACGGTTCATTGTTCGTAATCGCTATGAGCTCACTACTAAGAGTAGGACAGCTCCTCGTCTGGAGAAGAAAAGAAAGAAAGAAAAATCATTTATTTGACACTTACACAAGTAGGCAGCACATAAAAACATAATAAGATGTATATTTAAAAGTAATAAAAAGTACAAAGGTATGTGAGAAAACACAAACAATAGGAAAAAACATACAGTAAAAACTCACACACAAGAAACATTTTACCAAAAAAAACCTACTTACTGTTCATGTGTCAAACTGGCGTCCAACTCAGCATGTTGTTGTGTTACATAAAATGCAACACAACGCTGATCTTCCGTTGGAACCAAGAAGGTGCGCCGCGACACGTCAAATAGCAGGCACCATAAGCGTCTGCACCAAATAAAGTGGTAAAAGAGGACCACTAACAAACATACATAAATAGTTACTTACATATTTACATTAGTACATTTATAGTCAAATACAAAATATCCATATGATACGCTAATTTAAACATAATGTTAGGAAGAGAAGTATGGACTACTCTAGGAAGTACTATCCGCCAAGCAGCATTGCTGTTTCGGTTTGAAAGGTATGGTTGCCGGTGCTTAAAACCTTTGTCTGAAGTTGTCGGGCGTAAGATTGAGTTCCACTTAACATCAGGGGGGTACCACGTCCACGACCTCTTATAGCATTCTTGTTTTGATATTACTTTACTTTTGAAACTATCTGTCCTGTGTAGAAAAAACGAGACAAAAGTAATGTAAGATCTAAACGAGAATGCTCAGAGGTTGTGGTTAGGGCTTATACAAAATCCCCTGCAATGATCGCCTTCCGGCTCTCAAAGAATAAGCAAAGGGGATTTTTGAACAAAAGTTCCACTAATCCCCTCAGCCTCAGAAAGTTAGTATACATTTTTTATGGACATTACATCTGTACAATTCTAAATAGTTGTCTTCCGGCATTCAGAGGTTGAATACTAGCTATTCACCTCCTTAGACTATTGAGGATACCAGGTGAAGTGCTCATCCACCTTCAGCCTTGTCATTCACTCGACACCAGGGGAATGAAGGCAAAGCGCTTATCCGTCGTTTATTAAAAAAATATAATGGGGGATTTCTTGTGTGAAAAGAAGGATAGGAGCAAACTCTTGTCGTAGGTAGTTTAGTGAATCATATGATGCGTTTTACGATGGTGCTCCGTAATGTGAAACTCCCGAGTTATTTCAGGTTTAACTGTCGAATTATTACTAGTAAAATATGCGTTAAACATGAAAGGAATAGAAACGGTTATCTGGACTACATTTCATAGTAAACAAGATTAAGGAACATAGTATTGTAAATATGTAGGAATGAAAGTCGCATTTTTAGAACAGTTTAAGAGCCGAGCCCTTTTTCATTTATTCAGTAAGCTATAAACAAAAACTACATTATAATACCTGTAAAAAATAGAAATCATACGCCAGTTCCTCAGTCTCTTGAGGATTACGGGTGGAGTGCGGTTTTACTGCAAAAAAATATTTTTTGGAATTCACAAATAGAATTACACGCTAGTAAAAGCTAGTAAAATTCAGTATAAGTTCTAAATTAGGTGATAAACCGAATATTTAAAATGATGGGTTCTCTAGATTCATCATAATAATCATCAATAGCTCATTAGTATCCACTGCTGGACAGAGCCTCCTAAAAAGTTGGCGGGTTTTGTCATAAGCACCGCGCATGGCAGGAAGATTGCTGATCGCAGTATAGGTGTAGATAATTAATAGAAGGAAGCTGCTGCGCCTCTTCTGGTGAGATCCTTTAGTCGTCTTTTACGACATCTATGGGCTGAGTTGGAGGGGTCGATTGTAAAGCCGCGACCGCCTTGACTCCGAGTTATTTTAAAACGTCGCACGCGTACATGTTTTCGGGCGCTTGGCAGATTGTTTGCAACTTTGGCTTAAATTTATACACCAGGTAAGCAGTAAGCACATTTTGGTACTCGCACAAGGCTAGGTGCGCCTTACTTGTGGATATTTTACGATTTCGCTGTTTTACGTTCGTTGGCGCATTCATTCATAACTCTGTTGATCTGTTCGGGTTTTACCCAACTGGCTCAGCAAGAGAATGTTATGTATGTATATCGGTCCACCCCGGTATGATATATGCTGTATATCACATTATAATGATATGATATAAGTACATTATTGATAGCTGGCCTCACGGCTCAGATAGTAGTAGCGGCCTTTTGCACATTAGGTTGTGGGTGAACCCGGGACAAACACTTGTTTGATGAATATAGATGTATGTTCTGTTTGATATTATACTGTATCTTTTTTTCTTACCACTAACGTATCCTACGGACGCCACATACTGTAGCTATTAGGGTAAACCTCGGCAGGGAGATCATTCCACAATTTAATCGTTCGTGGGAGGAAGTTCCTTTTGAACCTTACGGTACGCGAAGCTATAGAGGTAGTGTTCAAAGTATGTTGATGGAATCTCTGTCGTTGGCGTGCGGTGCGATGGTAAAATGTACATATAATACAGGCACCATATCAAACAATGGCATGAATTTAAATTATCATTTTCACTTAAAACAACAAGCAAAAAAATATAAACGGTCATCTTTTTTAATGATTGATCCTCAGATTATTGGGGATCAAATAATATTGTCCCCCAAACAATTCCTAAGAACACAACTCATTTACAAGCAATTAATAAGGAATATTATAAGAAAGGTATATAAGTATTTTATCCGTAATCTAGTCCCATATTATAAGCCATGCTTAGTTTGCGGCTATATGACGCTGTGGTTTTCATTTTTTTTATGTTTAGAGACCCGTACCAAAAACGTATGAACTAGGAATTATACCCACGTCTACAGAATCCCAAGACTACAGATTGTCAATACTACATATTCCCATGTCTACATATTTCCAGTATTACAAATTCCCAATATAATAGATGCCCATTTTTACAGATTCCCAATATTACAGATTAACATGTCTTAGAAGTATGTATGTTATGTAGAAATGGGAATTATAGCTTGTTTGCCATCCTGTAAAAAAAAGGAATATTTTATTTTTGGCTTTTAATGTTCTGTTCTTTTCACCTAAACAACGTTATTTATCTGAATCTGTAGTGCTAAAAATCTATAGAATTGGGAATCTGTGAAGATGTAAATCCGTAGAATTACGAATCTATTGAGTTGGGAATCTGTAGAACCGGGAATCTGTAGAATTACGATTCTGTAGGATAGGACAGTAATCTGTAATAAAAATCTGTAGAGTTGGGAACAAAACTGAACTAGCGATGACAGTACTAAGGTGGAACATTCTGTCACGTTAAAGACGGAAAAAGCTACGCTGCCTTGACGATTTGGTATTGTAATGATCAGCGACATCCTTGCTATTGTAACTGTATAAGGCTACCATTTAAACAGTCAGCGTATTTTATTATCTGTGAGTCAGCTAATTATAGTTATTCTTGTCGAAAAACTGTGTTTCTGGGTGCAAAAATCCTAACAACATACGTTGTACTTATAAACGAAAACATTTAATTACCTGCAATTTTCACAAGCTGTGCTCGCGGCGTTGCCCGCATAGAATTAAAATTGTGACTATAAAAGTATCAGTAAAAAAAAAACACCAAAAACTAAATCACTTCCTCTCTCTAAGATCTCAACTAAGTATTTTTGATCTAGTGAGCGAAGCGGACCTCCCGAGTGGTACCTCGTACTATGTGGTAAGTAATATTGAGAATAGGCTTGAGTTGCCTCCATCGACCGCACTAGCGATAAACCCATTCCAACATGAACGTACCAGGACTTCACAAGTGTGTAGGATATTATGGTTTTTGTCTCGCGTTAGTGTAGTGCGAAAGATTTTTTTTTAAATTACATTGGGTCTCTTAACTTGACTCTTGACCGTGAATATTGACATTGTGACTCTTTACATTGAGGTTTTCCTTAGCAATGATGAGGTCAACGGTGGAGGCAAGCCGTCCCTAAATGAAAATTAATCATCTCTTTGATAGTGTTGTGGTCGTACCACCAAAAAAAACACACAAACACAGTCCATAGTATATGTAAGTATACCTATACATAGTCCATAGTCTAGTTGTATTAATAATAAGTTGTAATTGCAGAAGTTTTGGGGTCCCCACATAGACCCTCGGCTTGCGCAGTACCTCACAAACTTCCTGTTCGGCTCGGGCTCCGACAAATCTCAGTACGTGGACTTCAACCGATTCGCGGAGCTCTACGTTTACAATGTAAGAGGTGAGTTGTACCTACGTACGACGTAGTAACTACCTATCACTAGACGTTTAACACAACGCCATCTAGCCCCGAACGAAGCATAGCTACCACCAACTTACCTAATTCTGTCGCCATAGCAACATTTCTTACATTTTTGTGTTCCGGCAATTAGAGGTAAGATAGCCAGTTCTTCAGAGTGTTGAGGATTCGGGTGAAGTGCGTTTCCACCTTCGGCCTTATCATAATTTGTAAATGAGTTGAGACGAAGGCATAGCACTTTTCCGTAGTAAAATGAAATAAATAAAATAGCTTGCAATGTGGGAACTAGATTATTTGCGTAAATACAAACCGTCTCTGTTGTGTAGTGGTTCCCCCACCGCTATCAGACCCAGAGGTACCTGGCTCGGTCCCAGGAAAGTACTCATTTGTGCTTGGTTTGGTTTATTTGTACTTTGTTTAAGTCCGCCTGGTTAGCTACAACAGCCTGTTCGTTCCGGCATTTATATGTTAGATAGCCAGTTTCACAGACTGTTGAGGATTCCGGGAGAAGTGCGTTTCCACCTTCCTCCAGATCATAACTTTAAACCAGGTGAAATGAAGGTCAAGCGCTTCCCCGTTGCACAATGGAAGTCTCATATCGTGAGGAAACCGCCATGTCCCTGTGACCAAAAATCCGAATGGTATGTGTCACTGGCAATGGCTAGTATTCAGCTCAGCGGCGATGGGCTTGCAAACGTTTACATATTGTATATATTGCAACGTATTAAATACTAGCTACTTGCAAACCGTGGGCATGCGTTGAACTGCCCCTTGTATGTGATTCTTATAAGGTCCACCTGATCCGCGCTCTGCGTAGTGGTGAAATCCGAAGGGGTGAAAGTCGTGAGTCTGTTTCATTGTGAAACCTTGAAGGGGTGAACTCGTGAGTCTGTTTCATTGTGAAACCTCGAAGGGGTGAAAGTCTTGAGTCTATTTCATGGTAAACCTCGAAGGGGTGAAAGTCTTGAGTCTATTTCATTGTGAAACCTTGAAGGGATGAACTCGTGAGTCTGTTTCATTGTGAAACCTTGAAGGGGTGAAGTCGTGAGTATGTTTCACTGTGAAACGTCGAAGGGGTAAAAGTTGTGAGTCTATTTCATATTGAAACCTCGAAGGGGTGAAAGTCGTAAGTCTGTTACTCTTTACTTTTATCTTATTCCATATTATGCCAAACAGTGATCAGCTCAACCGGTTCAGTAGCGTGGCGTTCGTTCACGCAAGAAATATAAACAAAACATTTTTTTTTTCTTGATCGTCATTTAATATCAACACCCGCCCGAATGTGTCGTAACTAAAACTCCACCAAAACGCACAGTAGCAGCAGTTTTCATTCAGTTACTCGTCTGTTAAGGTCGTAATAAACAGTAGCTTACTCTGCATATAATGTATATGCAGATTTAAAGCCCTAATTTCTTTAGAGTTGAGACGCAGAAAAAAATACGTCGATAACGTAATATTTTACTAGCATCGCATGACAAAGTAAGCCTCTATTTTCGCAGTGCAAAGGCGTGCGACACCTTATGTTTTATTGATCTAAGGTCTTATAAAAAAAAACTTTTTCGAATTTACAATATCAGTATGATGTAACATACATTGTAATATGTTTTCAGGCACCATAGATGAGAGGCTACTAGCTACGTACAACTGCTTAGGAAAGGTTTACAATGAAGATGTTGAATTGCCTTATCAGCTATTAAAAGAAGTAAGTTATTAGTAAGAGTAGTAGAGCTCCTTGTGAAAGGGCGCGTCTGATTAATTACTACCATCATGCCTTTTCTGGCCAAGTGGCATTGCTTTGTTTCGGTTTGAAGAGTATGGTTACCGTTGAAATTATCACCTGTATATCTCGAGTTGACTTGCTTGCTATATTTGTTTTGGGTAAGAGGATTCTTGTTGTACAGAATTCTTCTACAAGTTGTTTTTTTTTTTAATTGAAATTGAAAATTGACTTTACGGAACTGGCAGGATTTTTTTTCTGATCCCCAAAAGTCGTGAAGCAACTAAGTGGTTATACCAGGATATGGGTGCAGCCAAAAGCCCCAGGTATCCATCATAGAACCCTCTAGGGTTAGACCCCTCGAACTCAGTCCATGGTTGTCGTACAATCCGATTGAGGGATCACCTGAAGAAGATCATTAATCCGCCTGCCAGGCGTGGTGATTATGGCCTGCCAGGCGTGGTCTAGTGGTTCGCCGGTGTCAGTATCCAGAGGTCCCGGGTTCGATCCCCAGGGGAAGCACAATATTGTGCTTGGTTTGGTTGGTGGTAGGACTTTGATTTAGCCCGGCATAACAGCAATTATAAAATTGTTGGGTTCCGGCATTCAGAGGTAAGATAGCCGGTTCCTCAGTTTGTTGAGGATTCCGGGTGAAGTGCGCTTCCACGTTCGGCCTCATCATAACCTGAAAATCGAGTGTCAATCTCATCCCCGTACACAAAAAAGAAGACGAATGGCTTTTACGGAAATTAGTTTTTTTTTAAATTGCATCCCAGTGTAGAGTATGGGGGAGTCACAACAGCATCCTGAGGACTGTACCGGAGAATGGACTTCTCCACTGTGGATGTGACTGGTGGGCACGGTGATTAATGAAGGAAGATAATTCCTTCATTAATCACTTAATTTTCACCGCCTCTGTGGTTCAACCCACCGATTTCAGATCCAGAGGTCCCGGGTTCGATCGCCATGAGGAGTACAATATATTTTGCTTGGTTTGGTTGGTGGTATGACTGTATTTAAGTCCGCCAGGCTAGCTATCATCATCTTACCTAATTCTGCCGCCATAATAACATTTCTTAAAAAAATGTGTTACGGTATTTAGAGGTAAGATAGCCAGTTCCTCAGTTAGTTGAGGATTCCGGGTGAAGTGCGCCTCCACATTCGGCCTTATCTCAACTTGTAACCAGGTGAGAAGAAGGCCAAGTGCTTACTCGTCGTACAATCAAACAAAAACATATATATTTTTCACCCAGTCCCCGTTTTTATGTTATTTTGTTAAACTAGGAGACGGGACAAGCAACTAGCCCACCTGATGTGAAATGCATCTCTTGCCTTTAACAATGCTTACTGCGTAGGTCACATCTACATAGAATATTGCCCTGCATTGCGCCCGTGAACTTGAGGCAAAAAAAAGTGTTAAGCCTCACGTGCCCGTAATTTCACCGGGGACCATACCTTGCAAACCGGAACACAGCAATGCTGCTTGGCGGCTGAAATAGGTATGGTAGAATGATGGTTAAAAATATGTACCGATCCAGTGTTGTATGAAATAAAAATTATTATGTATCGGTAAGGCTGTTGTAAATGAAGGGGGGGGATTAACAGTAATGTTGTAACAGTACTGCGAGAGCATAGCGTCGACGTACGTGAAAATGCTGAAGAGTTGTACGTCGAAGCGCGCGCACACGTGGATCGGCAAGGGGTTCAAGGGGCGCGCGTGCCACGTGCAGGCGTTGGGCGAGTCGCTGGCGGCCAGCGTGGGGGACACCGACGACTCCCCCCCCAACCACTGCACCAGCAGCCAGCTCAGTAAATGGTACGTACTTGTCTTTCTCCTTGTGCTGGTCGCCGAACAGGCGGTACATTTGACGTTCCAAAGTGATCCTAAAAAATATTACTGACTTTGACTGTGATTTTGATTTTGACCTTGACCTTGACCTTGACCTTGACCCTGACTTTGACCTTGACCTCGACTTTGACTTACTTTTACTTTGACTTTGACGCAAATTCAGGTGTTGTCTGGGTGTAGTTAAATGAAACTTTGTATATTTGTTATCGACATCATTGGCAAGGATCATGTAAACTTATTAACTCCCCTCACGCTTACCTAAGTCTGTCGCTATAACAGCAATTTTAAAATTGTTGTGTTCGGCATTTAGAGGTCAGATAGCCGGATCCTCAGACTGTTGAGGATTCCGGGTGAACTGCGGTTTCACCTTCGACTTTCTTGACTCACAGCCTGAAACCAAGTGAGATCAAGGCCATAGTAGCTAAATAAAGATGCCCAAAAAAAAATATCACAGTATCACCCGCTGGGCTAATCTGATTATTACCTTATACATAAACATACACACATCGTCTTTTTATCTGCGCTGATCAGTAAATAAATAAAATAATAAATAAATATTACAGGACACTAATTTCACACAGCGCCATCTAGTCCCAAACTAAGCATAGCTTGTAATATGGGAATTAGATTACGGATATATTACATAGATACTTTTTTTTTTGTAAATACATACTTATCATGCAATACAACACCAGAACACAGAACAAACAAGTTCAAGTTCAAGTTACTTTATTAATAACATCAGTTACACGTCAAAAAATCAGTCGAATAAAAGTAACAAACATAAGACATAAATAACAAACAATGATAAATTATTACAAGTATGCAGTAAAATCACAGACTATTTATTACATATACTTACTATATAAGTAACGTTGTCGGAATTGGTGCATTTACAATAAAAATGTAAAAAATGTATACCTACCAATAACTATTAATCATAATTAGAAATAAATAATATTCAATTTAATGTCATTCAATGTCAAAAATCACAAAAAGTGTCAAATTGATAGAAAATAAAAAACAAACATCTATATTCATCACATAAATGTTTGTCCTCGGTGGGAATCGAACCCACAACCTACAGCGCGGAGGCAGAGCTATTACCAACTGAGCTGTGAGGCGTGTTAATGTAATGTTGCGACTAATTGTAATCACTTGATATACAAAATGAAATAGATATATGCTGCTGTGTTGCAGGCTACAAACAAACACACTTCTCCAGATGCTATCAGAACTGGTATTTGAGGAGTTGTACGGCATCCATCGCCAGCAGATTGAGGAGGGTCATTCACCTCCGCCAACGCTCCTTCCCGTGCCTGAAGGTAGAAACCTGACTCCATCAAACCTCATAAATCTTAAAACCTTGATATTAAATGGACAAGCTACCCCGAGCCACGCCCGGGCATTACCTGGGCGAACTTGAGAGGGCTTAAGGGACCGAGGGGTCGTACAATATATAAATAATAATAATAATAATAATAAGATTTTGGCATATCGGTCGGCACCTCTTGAGGTAGGATTCCTCTCTTTGCAACCCTAGCTTGGACCTACCTGGCTAGCGACCGCTTGGACCTTGTCCCGCGGTTGATGGTTTACCTTTTTTATATATTTTTTACTGTAATGCTATTTTTATATTGTTTTATATTTTAAATATTATAGTAAAAAATGTATTTTGGAGAGTTTTAAAATAAATGATGGGTATAATAATAATAAATATTACAGGAATTTTACACAGCGCCATCTAGCCCCAAACTAAGCATAGCTTGTAATGTGCGAACTAAGATTACGGATGGAATACTTAAGTACTGTTTGTAAATACATACATACTATATGATACAACACCCGAACACAGAACAAACATCTACATTCATCACAGAAATGTTTGTCCTGGGTGGGAATCGAATCCACAGGCTACTGCGCAGAAGGCAGAGTTACTACCAACTGAGCTATGAGGCTTGTCAATACAATATATATATATATATATATATATATATATATATATATATATATATATATATATATATATATGCAGGAAGCGATCTGACGTCTTCTGAAGGAAAAAGTGCATTTAAAGTGGCGTCCACCGGCATTTGACGTCCGCATACCGGACGCCACTTTGATGAGCGGTGGTACTTGAGTCCTTTTGGTCCTAAGTAACTGCAGAAAAGAAATCGATGGAAGCCAAAAAATCGATCCAATGCCTACATTTATATAACGGGTAGTTCCGCAAAACTCCTCAGTGACGATGCAGCGCTGCGGGCGCGCGTATATCTGCAGGCGTATTTGTTTGACGACGACACCGCGTATTTGACGTCCACCATCCGCCCGCGCGCCCGAGTGTTGCGACGTTGCCAGTTCGTGCAATTTTATTTACACTTGTCAGGCAGAGGCACTCGTACTTTCGATGTTGCGAAATATACACGTATCGCGCTGCGTATTATTTGACGCTCAGCTTAAAAACTACAAGTAGGTAATAGGTACGTGCTTCGTTTGAGTGAAATGAGTTTCCGTAATACACGTAGCAGAAACATACTAAAGCTGTGCAATGAAAACCGAATGGCTACAGGCAAGTATGATTTTCTTCTAACTAGCTTATTAATTTAGTAGTACCTACCTACCTGCCTAGTTATATGTATTGTCTTTTGTTAGATGAATGAAATCCTACAGTGTAGATTTTTTACCCGACTGCTTAAGAAAGAGGGTAATGAATTTTAATGTGTACCTACCTGTGTAAGTTTGTCTGATTCTAAACGGCTTGACCGATTTGGAAATGCGAGTTGTCTCGTTCTCCAGAATGTCATAGGCTACATTTTATGTTTAAACACGTACTTTTACCATATTACATTAAAATTAAAAAAGATTTGTAACGTCAGTTCGAGTTAAATGAGTAATTATATTATATAGGTACCTACGTCTAACAGCTGCCAAGCAGTAGTGTGAAAACACTTCTATTTTTTTTATATCAATTCATAGTCTTGACTTCATTTTATAAGTACCTACTATAGGTACTTATACCTAAATACTTTAAAACTTATTGGAACCAACTCATCAATGTGGCGTCCGGTAGGTAGGTAGGTATATTGCGGCAAATGCGGAGGACGCCACTTTGAATGCGCTTTTACCTCCAGAGGATGTCAGTTTGTTTGCTTATTGGATAAATATTAATATACAAATGTAATAAACACTTTTCCTATAATTATGCTTATGTTTGCCCTATGCACCTACCTACCTATTGCTTGGCGTCTGTAATTCATATTAATGTGTCTACTAAATTTATTTGTCTATCTGTCGGTATGTTTGTTTGTTACGTTTTCACGGCTGAACGGATCTTGATGAAATTTGGTAAAAAGATGTATTACATTCGGGGGAAGAACATAGGCTACCCATTTTTATCCGGGTAGGTAGGGAGGTACCACGTGACCAACGCCGCAGGCGGATACTAGTACGTTAATAATTGTATACTAATATTTATCCAATAAGCAAACAAACTGACTTCCTCTGGAGGTAAAAGCGCATTCAAAGTGGCGTCCTCCGCATTTGCCGCAATATACCTACCTACCTACCTACCGGACGCCACATTGATGAGTTGGTTCCAATAAGTTTTGAAATAATTAGGTATACCTATTCAGTAGGTACTTAGAGAATTAAGTCAAGACTAAGAATTGATGTAAAAAAAATGGTTGTCTCATACAAAGTGGCGTCCACCGGCGGCATTAGACCTAACGGTCGCTACTTTGCTTCTTTAGATAAACAAATAGGTGTAGTATTCTTATGAGCTATATTCTTTTTCTAGAACTAGGTTAATATGCAACATGAATTAAAAAGTTTTTTTTTGCATTATTAGAGGCATAGATTTGGCTCATTCACATTTATATTTTTCTTCATAAGCCATAAACAGCTACGAGCGTTGCATGAAAAGTATGATTTGGCCACACTGTAGAAAAAATATGATACAAAATCACTCAGGCCGCGAGCTGGATGACAGCGACGAAGACGCGGCGACGCCTCTAGGTTAGGTATGCCACTCGCCGCGCCGGCCGGGGCGCCCGCGCCTCTGCCATCCAAGACACTACATTGCAAATGTATGCATTCAAACGCGCCGCTATCATCCAATTCGCGGTCGGGAGCATTTACCTTAGATCTGCGCTTACCGAACACTGCGCAAGGAGGGTCACCTATGTTTCTCAAGGGTATGTACGTTATGTAAGTTTAAGTGATAGGAATAAGACAAGTAATAGTCTAATCCTTTTCTTACTAATATTATAAACGCGAAAGTTTGTATGGACGTATGGATGTTTGTTACTCTTTCTCGCAAAAACTACTGAATAGATTTTAATGAAACTTGAAATGTACATAGCTTGGGCCCTAACGTTTAACGTTTACGTGTTTGTTCGTTAAGGTTTAACGAACAAAGGCTCTGTCCAGCAGTGGACACTAATCGGCTGTAAAAGAAGAATAAAGAAACGAAAAATTGTTTTTTGACTATTTTTAAACCCCGATCTTCGCCCCCGATTTAAAAAGAGGGGTATTATAAGTTTGACCGTTATGTGTGTGTGTTTGACGGTATGTCTGTCTGTAGCACCGTAGCTCTTAAACGGGTGGACTGATCCAGATGCAACTTTTCTATTTGAAAGCAGGTTTTTTATCGGTGGTTTTTAAACATGTTTTATCAAAATCGGTTTAGCCGTTTCAAGTTCTGGTGATATTCATCAACTCTGTACTCTAAGTACTTAAGTTTGATCTTTAGTAAATTAGTAGTAATTTAGTAATTAATTACCTAATATATACTTCATTCATTCTTCATCATCATTATCTTCACAGCCCAAAAAGTCCATGGGCCTCTCCTAAAGTATAGGTACAATTGGGAATAGATCAATTATTTCATGATGAAATATCGGGGTTATTAATTTTTTTTACTTGTTATTTTAAAACGCAGTCCGGTTCTATATTTTTTAACAATTTAATGTATTCCTACACCGCTCGTAGCTGATTACGCTTATTTTACAAACATTTGTTGAAATATTTTTAACATAATAGGATTCTTCTGAAGGACCAATAGCATTATACTATGCGGATATTTTTAATTGTGAAAAACTAATAATACGCGACAACTTGAAACACGCTTTAGGTACTTTTAATCAATAATGTAATTATTTTTAGGTGAAAGGCAAAAAGAAAAAAAGAGAAAAGCAAACTCAAAAGATCTATCGCCATTTGATGATTCTTCGCCATGTGATGATCCTCCGCCATTTGACGATCCTCTGCCAATGGATGATCCTCCGCCATTTGATGATTCATCGCCATGTGATGATCCTCCGCCAATTGATAATTCTACGCGATTCGATGATCCTCCAACATATGAATATCCTTTAGGAGATTCCACATTTTTAAACAATATATCTGAATCGCCGATACCAAATTTCGACTTTATCAGTGACGTTAGCGAAGGATCTAATGACCAAAATTATACACCATCATCGAATGGCGATGAAACGTCATCAGATGACGATCATGAGCCGGATGACCCGGCAGAAACTGAGTGCTTCGATAGGTCCTACAAGGTAAATATAGAATTAATATTCCTAGCGATTCCAATCTTTACTTTTATATATTTTTAACTAGCCGCGCTTTGCGGTTTCACCCACGCAAAAATAGTTTCTTATGTGCTTTAAGTCTTCCTTATCTTTTAAAGTATATTTTTCCCTTTCATTAAAATCTGTTCAGCCGTTTAGTCGTGTTTCACTTTTACACATTAAGTAGGAAGTTTTAGTTGTTGTTTTATGTCCTATGTAACTAGCATAATAAATCCAGTATTTATATTTAGCATTGTGTAGGTCTAGGTATCATCTCATTGTCACTTATATTTAAATAAAATTAGTTTTAGCCTGTTAAACATAATAATTTATTAAAATTTATTTTGAAATATTTTAGGATACCAAAACATCAGATAAAGAAAATGAAATGGCATCAGAGGAACATTTAGAAGCTGGAGAAAAGGTGGTAAGGAAAGAACAAGATTCAGGCACACCGTCAGAAGATACGAAAGGTAAACGCATTCGAGAAAGAGATTTCTGTTTTTATTGTGAAACCTTTGTTCTAAATTTTGCAAGACATATGGTCCGCAACCATGTATCAGAACCCGAAGTTCAATTTGCAATCGCTAAGCCCAAAAATAGCTTGGCGCGTAAAAATACATTTGCAGACTTAAGAAAAAAAGGTAATTTTGTAAGTAATTCACAAACTGGGTTCAAACCTGTGAAGAAGTGTAGGTTTTCTGATAAAAATGACTATTTACCATGCTCAAAATGTTTAGGATTTTATGTCAAAAAACAATTGTGGCGACACGTAAAAAAATGCGATGATAGTACACCGTCAAACAACGCACAAGTTAAGGCACAAAACTTTCTTGTACGTCATGTGAAAGTTGACAAAAACTTGATTAATAATGTATTTCCACGTATGAAACCAGATAAAACTTCATTGGTTGCAAAAAAAGACAAATTGATTTGTATGTTCGGAGCACAGTATTTGAGGACACACCGTGAAGAACATTTTGCAACTGTTGTTTCACGTAAAATGAGGGAATTGGCGAAATTGCTAATGGAAGTGACTAAATTGAAGCCGGATATTACCAGCCTTGAACAAGTACTAAAACCGCAATACTATGACACTTTAGTACATGCGACCAAAGTCGTAGCCCGGTTCAATGAAGAAAAGAGACAATTTGACGCACCGACCTACGCGATGAACATTGCAACATCTATAAAGCAATGTTGTAGTATAGCTTTACTGGAGAGTTGTAAAAAGGAAGCCACCATTGGCACGGCAAGTGTTCAAGCTGATCTAAATACACTTTCGAAATTAATTACAGAAAATTGGAAGTTTGATATATCTAGCCAGGCTGCTGATGATCTGAATGTCAAAAAATGGAACAAAACAACAATTGTTCCACTTGCTGCTGATTTAAAATTATTCAAAGATTATCTGCGGGGTGTCTCAAAACGGTCATCAGAAAATTTAACACAATCGAAGGAAAAAATGAATGTTGAAGCTTTTAACAGCTTGGTAGAGAGTACATATTGTCGCGTGCTCCTTCTTAATAGACGTCGACCCGGTGAACTTCAACGTTTAAAATTAAGTGATTACAAGGAACACGGGAACGAAAGCAATAAATATGAAGAATTTGACAAAGTTCTTTCTGCGACAGAAAAGATTTTAGTAGATAAATTAAAAAGAATTGTGATCCGTGGTAAAAGAGGAAGAGGAGTTCCAGTCCTATTTAGTACAGATGTTCAAGATGACATAGAAAAAATATTATCAGTGAGACATATGTACATTAAAAATGACAACAATTTTCTTTTTGTAAAAGTAGGTGGAGGAACTGTTTGTGGCTACAAAATTTTAAAAAAGTATGCTCAAGCATGCGGAGCTAAAAATTTCCAAGCTCTTACGTCTACGCGGCTTCGTAAACACTTAGCCACGATGACTCAATTATTTACCATGACTGAAACAGAGCTAGAGCAACTAGCTAACTTTATGGGTCACACTTTAAGTGTACATAGAGATAATTATCGTTTACCAAGCGATGTTTATCAAACAGCAAAAATCTCTAAGCTTTTACTTTTAATGGAAGATGGAAAAGCAGATAAATATCAAGGGAAAACTTTAGACGAAATAGACTTAAACATGAATGAAGAAGTTATAGGAGACGAAATAGAAAACCAGGAAGTTCTTGAGTTTGAATTAGAAGAAGAAGCTGAACTATTACAAAATATGAATCCAAAGCGAAATACTAATTTGAGTAATACCGATCAAGTGATTTTACAAGAGTCGACTAATAAAATATCTACGGACATTAACAAAAAAAAAAAAAGAACACTTGTTCCTTGGACTGCAGAACAAAAAAATGTAGTGGTAAAATACTTTAAAGATCATATCAAGCACAAAAAACCCCCAAAACGTGCAGAATGTGACGAATTAACAGCAAAAAATCCTACACTTCTTCACAATAAAGACTGGCTAAAAATTAAAGTGTTTGTTCAAAACACTTATACCAAAAATTGATTATTTTAGAATGAACAATTAAGAACGGATTAATGCCAATTTACCTTCTTGATTTTGTTATATGGTAAAAGCAAATCTTTTTGTTTGAACTTATCCCCTAAGTGTGCGGTTGACACTATAAAAATATAAATTTATGTTTTAATACATTTTTTACATTAAATGGAAGCCAACCCGTCATACTCAACTCTTTTCTTAACCTACAACCTACAACCCTCGTAGCTGATTTGGGCATTGTTACATACGTTTATTTTAGATATTATGGTACACCTGTGCCTGTACCACCATATTCCGATCGCGGTCGCTTTAACTTTCTAAAGTTCGATTTACTACAAATTTAAATTATATTTTCTCTATAAATAAGCAGTTTTACCATTGTACTAAAGTACTATAGTAAAACTGTTCAAGTCGCAACTAAACAATCTGTAATTTGGATTTGATATAAACAGAATTTTTAAAAGAGAAAGCGATCGCGTTGGTTATACGGTGGTAGGTACGCCCCCTGATCTCATTATAATAAAATATGTTAGTTTTAAGTTATTGCCAAAAATAATCCTGTTTCAAAACAATAGAGAATTATACTGTACCTATTACATAATTATACCTGTGCCTGTACTGTACCACCGTATTCCGATCGCAGTCGCTTTCGCTCTTTAAAGTTCGATTTACTACAAATTTAAAGTATATTTTCTCCATAAATAAACAGTTTTAGTATTGTACTTTACGAAAGTTCAAGTCGCAACAAAGCAATCACTTGGATATCTTTGGATTTGATATAAATCGAAATTTTAAAAGCAAAAGCGATCGCGATGGGATTACGGTAGTACGCCCCCGATCTCATTATAATAAAATATGTTAGTTTTAAGTTATTGCCAAAAAGAGTCCTATTTCAAAATAATAGAGAATTATACTGTACCTATTACTTTATGTTCATAAGCTAATATTTTATGAAGATTATCGTCTCCTTTTCCATTTAATAGTAATAATATTGTCATCGTATTCACGTTGCACGCTTGCACGAAACTGACTGATATTCTTCATTGTGTGAGCGAGATACCTAAGTATTCCAAGCCTTAAATATTTTATACAACAACAAGGCTTCATGTTTGTGACAATTCAATCGCACAGACCTACGCATAATTTTTCTCGAAATTAATATTAAGTACCTACCT
>OX596072.1:0-16438 GCA_951394065.1 Venusia cambrica
ATTTAAATAGCTTATAATTAGAGCGTGATATTGAAGATATTAAGGAGATAATTTTATCTTTAGATATTTATAAAAAATAAATTTTTATTTTTACAGTGAAAATGTAATGTTTTATTAAACTATATAAATAAGAAATATTAATGGAGTTTAACCACTAAAAATTAAGTTAGCAGCTTGATTTTAAACTTTATATTTCTTTAATTGGAATATTTATTCAATTTTATCATTAACAGTGATATACCTCTTTTTGGTTTCAATTAATAAATAAGGAGTGGTAAACTCTATCTTTTAAGTCGAAATTAAATGCAAAATTGCTTCTTATTTAAGGTAAATTGAATTAAAATTCAATATTTTTTGAGTGCAAATCAATTGTTTTTATAAACTATAACCCTAATAAATTAATTAGCTCAATTTAATATATTTTGGCTTCATTCATGGTAAACCCCAATCAGTAAGATTAAAATAAAAAAAAAACTAATTTTTATTCAAATAAAAAAATTTACTAAATTAAATAATTTGATAATAGGAAATATTAAAGCAATTTCTACGTCAAAAATTAAAAAAATTATTGTAATTAAAAAAAAATGTAAAGAAAAGGGAATTCGAGCAGAAGATTTGGGGTCAAATCCACATTCAAATGGGGAGGATTTTTCTCGGTCTATAAATGATTTTTTTGATAAAATAATTGAGATAAATATTATAATATTAGAAATAATAATTAAAATGGCTGAAATATATAGTATTAAATTAATTATTTATATTAAAAAGAATTAAACCTTTTGATTGGAAGTCAAATATACTAAATATATTATATAAATAATTAATTACCTCATCAGTAAATTGTAATATAAAGAAATAGTCAAATTACATCCACAAAATGTCAATATCATGCTGCCGCTTCAAATCCGAAGTGATGATTATTTGAGAAATGGTTTGATGTATGGCGAATTAAACAGATAATTAAAAATGCAGTCCCAATTATAACATGTAAACCGTGGAATCCCGTAGCTATGAAAAATGTTGCCCCGTAAATTCTATCCGCGATTGTAAAAGGGGCTTCTACATACTCATAAGCTTGTAAGATAGTGAAGTAAATCCCTAGAATAACAGTAAATAACAGGCTTTGTTTACATTGGGTGTAATTATTTTCTATTAAGGCATGATGGGATCATGTAATAGTAATCCCCGATCTAATTAAAATAATTGTATTTAACAAAGGAATTTGGAAGGGGTTAAAAGGGGTAATTCCCCTAGGGGGTCATACAGCTCCAATTTCAATATTGGGGGATAAACTTCTATGGAAAAAGGCCCAAAAAAATGATAAGAAAAAAAAAATTTCAGATACAATAAATAAAATTATACCTCAACGAAGACCTTTAATTACTGAAATAGTATGTTTACCTTGAAAGGTTCCCTCTCGGCAAACATCTCGCCATCATTGAATTATAGTTAAAATTACGATAATATATCCTACAATTAATAAATTTATATTAAAATTATGGAATCATTTTACCAATCCTGTTACTAAAGTTATTGTTCCAATTGCCCCAGTTAAAGGTCAAGGTCTGTAATCTACTAAGTGAAATGGGTGATTAAAATTTATTTTCATTGGTTTAATATTTAATTAACTTCTCTAGAATATAAAGTTCTTAAGATTACAATTACATAAGATTGAATAACAGCCACCGCTGATTCTAAGGTTAAAAGTAAAATTTGAGTGACGACTAAAAATATAATTAAATAAGAAGGTAAATTTGTTCCTGTTCCTCTTAATAAAGTTATTAAAAGATGCCCTGCGATTATATTAGCAGTTAATCGAACTGCTAAAGTTCCCGGCCGAATAATATTGCTAATAGTTTCAATTAAAACTATAAAAGGCATTAAAATTGTTGGGGTTCCTTGAGGAACTAAATGAATAAATATATGTTGAGAGTTATTTATTCAACCATATAATATAAATCTTAATCATAAAGGAAGAGACATGGATAAAGAAAGAGTTAAATGGCTGGTACTTGTAAAAATATAGGGGAATAGTCCTAGTAAATTATTAAATAAAATAAATGTAAATAAAGATACAAAAATAAATGTTGACCCATTAAAATAGTTATTTTTTAATAAAGTTTTAAATTCATTGTGAAGCTTAGAAATAATAAAATTTCATAAAACAAAATGACGGGAAGGAATTAGTCAAAATGTATAAGGTAAAAATATTAAGCCTAGTAAAGTTCTTAATCAATTAATAGGCAGATTAAATAGATTAGTTGAGGGGTCAAAAATTGAAAATAAATTACTTATCATTTTCAGTTAAAATTTTTTTTTTGAATTTTATTAATTATATTTTTATTGTTAAAATTTATATTTATAGTATAATAGTTTATAATGTTAAAAACAAGAAAAACTAGCACAAATAAAAAAAAAGAAATTAATCAATTAATAGGCATTATTTGAGGTATAAAAGAATATTGCTAAGACAATAATTTAAATTTGACATATTTATGTTATAAATTAACTAATTCTTTCATTAAGAGTAGTTGTTAATTTACTATGAGGTGGTTTAAGAGACCAATACTTACTTTCAGCCACTTAATGACGAATAATTATTGATTCAGCTGATAAAATTTTTTATGGAGATACTTTCAATTACAATTGGCATAAATCTATGATTAGCCCCGCAGATTTCAGAGCATTGTCCGTAGTAAATTCCTGGCCGATTAATATAAAAATTTGTTTGATTTAATCGACCCGGGTTAGCGTCTACTTTTACTCCTAGAGGGGGGATTGTTCATGAATGAATAACGTCAGTCGCTGTCACTATAATTCGAATTTGGTTGTTTATGGGGATAATAATTCGATTATCCACATCTAGTAAACGAAAATTATTTTGATTAAGTTCATTAGATGGGATTATATATGAATCAAATTCAATATTATGAAAATCTGAGTATTCGTATCTTCAATATCATTGATGGCCAATTGATTTTAATGTAATTAAAGGATTATTGAGTTCATCTAATAAATATAATAATCGCAGAGAAGGTAGGGCAATAAAAATTAAAGTAATTGCTGGAAGAATAGTTCAAATTAATTCAATTATTTGCCCCTCTAATAAAAATCGATTGATATATTTATTAAATAATAAACTAATTATTAAATAACCTACTAAAATAGTAATTATGACTAAAATGATTAAAGTATGATCGTGAAAAAAAATAATTTGTTCTATTAAGGGGGAAGCCCCATTTTGTAAATTTAGATTAGATCATGTTGCCATTTCTAAAAAAAGGACATCCTTTATAAATGGGGTTTAAATCCATTACATATAATCTGCCATATTAGAATTTTCTTAAAATAGGGAGTTCATTATATGAATGTTCAGCGGGGGGCAGATTTTGGGCTCATTCAATTGAAGAAGGTATATTTAAAGAGAATAAAATTATTCGGCGGTTAATTATTGACTCTCAAATAATAATTAATATTAATATAACAGCTAGCAAAGAAATATAAGAACCTAGGGAAGAAATAGTATTTCATGATACATAGGAATCAGGGTAATCGGAATATCGTCGAGGCATGCCAGCCAGGCCTAAAAAATGTTGGGGAAAAAATGTTAAATTAACTCCTACAAATATGACAAAAAATTGAATTTTTAATAAGTATGAATTTAAATATAAGCCTGTAAATAAAGGGTATCAATGGATAAAACTCCCTAAAATAGCAAATACAGCCCCCATTGAAAGAACATAATGAAAATGGGCAACTACATAGTAAGTATCGTGGAGGGTAATATCGATAGAAGAGTTAGCAAGAATAACTCCTGTTAATCCCCCCACAGTGAATAGAAATACAAATCCTAAACTCCATAAAATTGAGGGGGTGTAAAGAATTTGTGTTCCGTGAAGAGTAGCTAATCAGCTAAAAATTTTAATTCCGGTTGGCACAGCAATAATTATTGTCGCCGAAGTAAAATAGGCCCGAGTATCAATATCCATACCTACTGTAAATATGTGGTGAGCTCAAACAATAAACCCTAAAATTCCAATTGCTATTATAGCGTAAATTATTCCCAAACACCCGAAAGTTTCTTTTTTTCCTCTTTCTTGTGAAATAATGTGAGAAATTATACCAAATCCCGGTAAAATTAAAATATAAACTTCTGGGTGACCGAAAAATCAAAATAAATGTTGGTAAAGAATAGGGTCCCCCCCTCCAGCAGGGTCAAAAAATGATGTATTTAAATTTCGATCAGTTAATAATATTGTAATAGCTCCCGCTAACACTGGCAATGATAGTAAAAGTAAGAATGCTGTAATTCCCACAGCTCAAACAAATAATGGTAGCTGGTCAAAAAATATATTATTTAATCGTATATTAATAATAGTTGTAATAAAATTAATTGCCCCTAAAATTGAAGAAATACCGGCTAAATGTAAGGAAAAAATAGCTAAATCTACAGATCTCCCCCCATGCGCAATATTGGAGGATAGGGGGGGATAAACCGTTCATCCAGTCCCAGCCCCATTTTCTACAATTCTACTTGAAATTAAAAGTGTAATGGAGGGGGGCAATAATCAAAATCTTATATTATTTATTCGGGGGAAAGCTATATCAGGGGCCCCCAATATTAATGGGACTAATCAATTACCAAATCCCCCAATTATAATGGGTATAACCATAAAAAAAATTATAATAAAAGCATGAGCTGTTACGATGGTATTATAAATTTGATCATCCCCAATTAAAGATCCAGGATTCCCTAATTCTGCTCGAATTAGTAATCTTAAAGAAGTTCCAATTATACCTGCTCAAATCCCAAAAATAAAATATAATGTTCCAATATCTTTATGATTTGTCGAATAAAGTCATTTTCGCTGTAATAAAAAATGAATAACGGATAAAATGGCTGAGGTTTAAGCGGTAAATTGTAAATTTACTTACGGGAAATTTCTCTTTTATTAAGCTTTATAGTCAAAGAATGATGTAAAATTGCAAATTTTAAGTTATAAATTATTATTAAGGCTTAAAGATAACATTTCTTTATAAATAATTTTGAAGATTATTAGTTTAATTTAACCTAAAACCTTCATATAATTATAAAAAAAATATTGTTCTAAAAATTATCCCTGTAATAGAAATAGCAGAAAAATAATTTATATAAATAAAAAAATTATTTTTTAAATTAATTTTAAATCATTTTATTTTAAAATAATTTATTATTAAAGATGAGTAAATAATGCGGATATAAAAAAATAATAAAATTAATCTTATTATTACAAAAATAAATGTTAAAAAAAAATAATTATTATTTATTAAAAAATTAATAATAATTCATTTAGGGAAAAATCCAATAAAGGGGGGTAATCCTCCTAAAGATAATAAATTAATTAATAAATTTAATTTAATTAAAGGTTTTATATTATTAATAAATATTTGACCAACAAAAAATATATTTAATATATAAAATAAAAAAATTAAGGAAAAAATTAAAAAAGTATATATTATTAAATAAAATAATCATAAATTTTCTCTAATTATGGCGGAAGAAATTATTCAACCAAGATTATTAATAGATGAAAATGCTATTATTTTCCGTAGGGAAGTTTGTCTTAAACCTCCTACAGATCCGACAATTATATTAAGAATAATTGAAAAAATTAATAAATTTATATTAAAATAATAGGACAATAAAATTATGGGGGTAATTTTTTGTCAAGTTATTAAAATAAAATTATTAAATCAAGATAATCCTTCAACAATATTAGGGAATCAAAAATGGAAGGGGGCGGATCCTATTTTTATTAATATTGAGGAATTAATTATAATTAAAATTATTTCATTTATTTCAAAATTATTGAATATGATTATTTTTATAATAATAAAAAATAAAAAATTAATTGAAGCGATAGATTGGGTTAGAAAATATTTTAATGAAGCTTCAGAAGAAAGTATATTATTAGATCTTGAAATTAGGGGGATAAATCTCAGTAAATTAATTTCTAATCCAATTCAAGCTCCGAATCAAGAATTTGAGGAAACAGAGATTATTGTTCTAAAAACTAGCACAAATAAAAAAAATATTTTATTAGAGTTTAAAAAATAAAAAATAAAAAATAAAACATGAAAAATGTTTAAAAATGAATTAATAATTCATTATTGTAATTATATTTTAGTGTAAGAAGCACGTTAATTTTTGATGTTAAAAGATATAGTTTAATTCTATAAAATATAATAAAGGTAATTTAACGTTACTTAATTTATCCTATCAGAATAATCCTTTAATCAGGCACTTTATTTTTAAAAAAAAGGTTATTCCTTTATATTTGGGGTATGAACCCAAAAGCTTAATTTAGCTTATTTTTAATTATTTATTTATATAAAAATTTATTAAGGATGGTTTAAGTGGCCATTTAAATGTGTATATATATATATAATATATTTATATTATTATTTAAAATTCATTAACTTAATAGAAAGATAATTAATAATATACATTTTAATATATAGTTATTTGAAATTAATGTTAATTGTTTATTCATGATTTAGGTTTTAATTATAATATTATAAGAAAGGGAGAAAGAGATTATTAAAAATTTAATATTCATATTATTATTAAAATATTTTAATAATAATAATAATTTAATTATATATATATATATATACATATATGTATATATATGTGTATGTATATATATATATATTTATAATATATTTATATTATTATTAAAATATTTTAATAATAATAATAATTTAATTGTATATATATATATATAATATATTTATATTATTATTTAAAATTCATTAACTTAATAGAAAGATAATTAATAATATACATTTTAATATATAGTTATTTGAAATTAATGTTAATTGTTTATTCATGATTTAGGTTTTAATTATAATATTATAAGAAAGGGGGAAAGAGATTATTAAAAATTTAATATTCATATTATTATTAAAATATTTTAATAATAATAATAATTTAATTATATATATATATATATACATATATGTATATATATGTGTATATATATATATATATATTTATAATATATTTATATTATTATTAAAATATTTTAATAATAATAATAATTTAATTGTATATATATACATATAATATATTTATATTATTATTTAAAATTCATTAACTTAATAGAAAGATAATTAATAATATACATTTTAATATATAGTTATTTGAAATTAATGTTAATTGTTTATTCATGATTTAGGTTTTAATTATAATATTATAAGAAAGGGAGAAAGAGATTATTAAAAATTTAATATTCATATTATTATTAAAATATTTTAATAATAATAATAATTTAATTATATATATATATATATACATATATGTATATATATGTGTATATATATATATATATATTTATAATATATTTATATTATTATTAAAATATTTTAATAATAATAATAATTTAATTGTATATATATATATATAATATATTTATATTATTATTTAAAATTCATTAACTTAATAGAAAGATAATTAATAATATACATTTTAATATATAGTTATTTGAAATTAATGTTAATTGTTTATTCATGATTTAGGTTTTAATTATAATATTATAAGAAAGGGAGAAAGAGATTATTAAAAATTTAATATTCATATTATTATTAAAATATTTTAATAATAATAATAATTTAATTATATATATATATATATACATATATGTATATATATGTGTATGTATATATATATATATTTATAATATATTTATATTATTATTAAAATATTTTAATAATAATAATAATTTAATTGTATATATATAAAAAAAAAAAAAAAAATCTAATTGAAAAAAAATTCCAATAAATAAATTTTTTATGATTTACATAATTTATTATAAATTTATTTTACATATAAATTTTAGTGTTGATTTTTAATTATTTTAATAATGGTTGGATTTTTCAGTAGTAATTAATATTAAATATTTAAGTAATTAAGATTTAGTAATATTAAAATTATTAACAAATTTTGTGCCAGCAGTTGCGGTTATACAAAAATTAAGTTAAATTTTTTTAGGGGTTAATTATTAAAATAAAAAAATAAATTAAAAATTAAATTATTAAGTGAAATTTTTAATTTAGTAAAAATTTATTTAAGGTTTATTTATGATATTAATAAATTTAATTAAAAAACTAGGATTAGATACCCTATTATTTTAAATTTAAAGTTAAATTCTAAAATAGTATGTAATTATTTATTGAAACTTAAATAATTTGGCGGTATTTTAGTTTATTTAGAGGAATCTGTTTATTAATTGATAGTCCACGATTAAATTTACTTGATTTATTATTTTGTATATCGTTGTTAAAAAAATATTTTTTAATAAAAATAATATTTAAAAATTAAAATTAAAAATTAAATCAGATCAAGATGCAGATTATAATTAAGAATACAATGGATTACAATAAATTTATTTAAATGAATGTTAATTTGTAAAATTAATTGAAGGTGGATTTAAATGTAATTTTATTTAATATAATAAAATGATTTAAAATTAAAATATGTACATATTGCCCGTCACTTTCATATTAAAATTGGAATAAGTCGTAACAAAGTAGGGGTACTGGAAAGTGTTCCTGGAAAGATCAAATTAGAGCTTGAGGTAAAGTATTTCATTTACATTGAAAAGATTATTAATAAATTAATTAATTTGGGGGGTAAAATTAATTAATTGTTATTAATAAAAAAAATTTTGAATTTATTATTTTAATTGGGGGGTTAAAGTATTTAAAAAGAAAAAATTTTAATTTTTATAGTGTATTAGTATTGTAAAAGAATTTTGAAATAAAAATGAAATAAGAATTGTATTAAAAGTAAATTTAATTTATTGTATCTTGTGTATCAGAGTTTATTAAAAATTTTTAATAAGTTATTAATTTCTCGAATTTAAAAGAGCTAATTAATTATAAAAGTTAACGTGGTAAAGTTATTTTTAATAATTAATTTGAAATGAAATGTTATTCGTTTTTAAATATATCTAGTTTTTTTAGAAAAAAATTTAATTTTAAATTTTAAAAAGAAAAAATTAATTAGTTAATTTTTTCTTTTTATAAAATTTTATAATTTAAGGGATAAGCTTTAAATTAAAAAATTATAATAATAAATATGTATAATTGAAATTTTTATAATTTATATTGTTAATAAATTTTAATTTATTATAAATAATTTTAATGAAAAAATAAAATTTATTTTTAATTTAATTTTTTATAAAAAAATTTTTTTTAATTATTATAAATTAGTTATAATGATAAAATTAGTATATTTATTAATAATTTTATTTATTAATTAATTTAATTAATAAAAAGGAATTCGGCAAATAGCTATATTCACTTGTTTAACAAAAACATGTCTTTTTGAATTTAATTTAAAGTCTAATCTGCCCACTGATTTAATTATTAAAGGGCTGCAGTATATTGACTGTACAAAGGTAGCATAATCATTAGTCATTTAATTGATGACTTGTATGAAAGATTGAATGAAATATAATCTGTCTCTTTATTAATTTATAGAATTTAATTTTTTATTTAAAAAGTTAAAATAATTAAAAAAGACGAGAAGACCCTATAGAGTTTTATAATTATTTTTATTTTAAGTTATTTATATGTTAAATATTAAAATATAACTAATTATTTTGTTGGGGTGACAAAAAAATAGAAAAAACTTTTTTATAAAAAATCATAAATAAGTGAGTTATTGATCCAATTTTATTGATTATAAGAAAAAATTACCTTAGGGATAACAGCGTAATTTTTTTTTTTAGTACAAATAAGAAAAAGAGTTTGCGACCTCGATGTTGGATTAAGATAAAATTTAAATGCAAAAGTTTAAAATTTTGATCTGTTCGATCATTAAAATCTTACATGATCTGAGTTCAAACCGGTGTGAGCCAGGTTGGTTTCTATCTTTTTAAAGGTAAAATATTTTAGTACGAAAGGATCAAATATTTAAATTAAATTTATGTCATTTAAGAATTTTATTAAATAAAAAATTAAATTTTTTAATATTTATATTTACATATGCATTTGTGTTCAAACATATTCGTATGTTTGAGCATAATTGCAACTATTTTGGCAGAAAAATGTAATGGTTTTAGAAGTCATAAATATATAATTAAATTATATAGATAGTAAATGTTTATATATGATATTATTATAGTAATTGTTGGTATTATTATTTTGGTTTTAGGGGTTTTAATTGGGGTTGCATTTTTAACTTTATTAGAACGTAAGGTTTTAGGTTATATTCAAATTCGTAAAGGGCCGAATAAAGTTGGTATCTTGGGGATTTTACAGCCTTTTTCTGATGCTATTAAATTATTTACTAGGGAGCAAACTTATCCTTTGCACTCAAATTATATTTCTTATTATTTTTCTCCTATTATTAATTTTATATTGTCTTTAATGATTTGAATATTAATGCCTTATTATTTTAATTTATTTAGTTTTAGTTTAGGTATTTTATTTTTTTTATGTTGCGCAAGATTGGGGGTTTACACAGTTATAATTTCTGGCTGATCTTCTAATTCAAATTATGCTTTATTAGGGGGCCTTCGAGCTGTAGCTCAAACTATTTCTTATGAGGTTAGTTTATCTTTAATTTTATTATCTAGAATTATTATAATTATAGATTTTAATTTATTAAATTTTTTTGTCTATCAAAATATAGTTTGATTTTTATTTATTATATTGCCTTTATCTATGTGTTGGTTTTCATCAAGATTAGCTGAGACTAATCGGACTCCTTTTGATTTTGCCGAGGGGGAAAGAGAATTAGTTTCAGGGTTTAATGTAGAATACAGAAGAGGTGGATTTGCTTTAATTTTTTTAGCTGAATATTCTAGAATTTTATTTATAAGAATATTATTTGTGTTAATTTTTATGGGGGGTTATGAAATAAATTTATTATTTTATTTAAAGTTTGTTTTTATTTCTTTTTTATTTATTTGAGTGCGGGGCACCTTACCTCGGTATCGTTATGATAAGTTGATATATTTAGCTTGAAAAAGATATTTACCAATTTCTTTAAATTTTATATTATTTTATTTAGGTTTAAAAATTTTTTTAATTTAAAATATTTATTTAATTTTAGTATAATTAAATTAATAGAATAAGAAAATTCTTTCTTAAGTTTTCAAAACAAATGCTTAACAAGCTCATTAATTAATCAAATAATAATTTATCTCAATATTTTCTTATTAATGGGTTTAAAATAAAATAAGAAAAATAAAGAACTGTTAAAATTTGCCCAGTTAAAATATAAGGGGCTTCCACAGGTCGAGCCCCAATCCAGGTTAATAAAATAATTACGGTAATTATAAATCAAAATAAAATTTGATTTAAAGGATAAAATTGAATTCCTTGAATTTTTTTATTGGAGGTAAATGGTAGAATAATTAAAATTAAAATTGACATTACTAAAGCAATAACTCCCCCTAATTTATTGGGGATTGACCGTAAAATGGCGTAAGCAAATAAAAAATATCATTCTGGTTGAATGTGTACCGGGGTAACTAATGGGTTGGCGGGGGTGAAGTTGTCGGGATCTCCTAGTAAATATGGGCTAATTAAAGTTAATATGATTAATATAAATATTAAAGTAATAAATCCAATTAAATCTTTAAACGTGTAGAAGGGGTGAAATGGGATTTTATCTAAATTTCTGTTAATTCCTAGGGGGTTATTAGACCCTGTTTGGTGTAAAAATAAAAGGTGAATTATTATTATTATTATTAGAATAAATGGCAGTAGAAAATGAAATGTGTAGAATCGAGTTAATGTTGCGTTATCAATTGCAAATCCCCCTCAAATTCAATTTACTAACATAGTTCCTAGGTAGGGAATTGCCGATAAAAGGTTTGTAATAACAGTAGCCCCCCAAAAAGATATTTGACCTCAAGGTAATACATAGCCTATGAATGCGGTTCCCATTAATAAAAATAAAATAATAACTCCTACTATTCACGTGTATTTTAAGTTGAAAGATTCATAGTAAATTCCACGTCCAATGTGTAAATAAATACAAATAAAAAAAAAAGAAGCCCCGTTTGCATGTAAAGTTCGGATTAATCAACCATAGTTTACATTTCGGCAGATGTAATTTACGCTATAAAATGCTAATTCAATATTAGCTGTGTAATATATAGTTAAGAATAATCCTGTTATAATTTGAGTAATTAGGCATAATCCTAATAAAGATCCGAAATTTCATCAAGCTGAAATATTTAAAGGGGAAGGTAAATCAATTAATGAGGAATTTACAATTTTTAAAATAGGGTGAGTTTTTCGTAATAATAAAAAATTTGATTTCATTTGTATTTTATTTATAAGGCTCGTAAAGGCCCATAAAAAATATTTGTGATTTTAACAATTGCAATTAAGACAATAAATAAATAAATTACTATTATTATTATTAATATAAAATTGTGAGTGTTATAAAGTTTACTAATATTTATTTTTGCCTCATTATTAAAAAAATAAGTATTTATAAAATTATTATTGTCTATTAATTTGTCACTTAAATTTATTCAATTTAAGTTATTAAAATAAAAAAATTGAAGAAAAATTAATATAAATAATATAAAGATTATAAATAATTTTAATTTAAAATTAATTGGGGAAAATAATTCATTTGATGCAATTCTTGACACATAAATAAATAAAACTAATAACCCCCCTAAAAAAGTTAAAAATAAAATATAAGAAAATCAATAAGTTTTAATTATTATTCCTGAGATTAAACACAATAAAAGAGTTTGCAATAAAATTATTAATCCTATTGATAGGGGGTGGTTTAAAAATATTATAAATATTGAAATAATTAAAATTCTAAATGAAATAAAGATTTTTGTTATATCAAAGAATAGTTTATGTAAAATTATAATTTTGGAGATTATAGATAAAGAGTTTCTTTTTCTTTGAAGTTTTTAAAGAATTAATCTTAATTTAGGTTTACAAGACCAATGTTTTTTTTAAACTATAAAAACTAATGATAGTTATAAATATATATATTATTATTATTGTTATATTTATTATTGGTAATTTAATTTTTGTTTCTAAACATAAACATTTATTAATTGTTTTATTAAGTTTAGAATTTATAGTTTTAAGAGTTTTTTTTTTTTTTTTAATATATTTATTGATAATTATATATGATATGTATATGTTAATGGTATTTTTAGTGTTTTCTGTTTGTGAGGGGGCTTTAGGGCTGTCTATTTTAGTTTCTATAATTCGAACTCATGGTAATGATTATTTTCAGAGATTTAGATTATTATAAATGATAAAGTTTTTTTTTATAATAATTTTTATAATTCCTTTATGCTTTAAAAAAAATATATTTTGATTGGTTCAAATATTTTTATTTATGTTAATATTTATTTTCATAAATTTAAGTTTAAATATTAATATTTTCACTAATATTAGTTATATATATTCATGTGATATTATGTCATTTGGCTTGATTATGTTAAGAATTTGAATTTGTATTTTAATAATTATAGCAAGAGAAAATTTAGTAAAAATAAATTTTTATACTAATTTTTTTTTACTAAATATTTTATTATTATTATTATTATTATATTTAACATTTAGAGTTATGAATTTATTTATATTTTATTTATTTTTTGAGTCTAGATTAATTCCCACACTATTATTAATTATTGGGTGGGGGTATCAGCCTGAGCGTATTCAAGCGGGCATATATTTATTATTTTATACTTTATTTGCTTCTTTACCTTTATTAATAGGAATTTTTTACATATTTAACGAAATAAATTGCATTATAATTTATTTTTTAAAGTTTTATAATATAAATTATTATTTGTTATATTTATGCATGATTATAGCTTTTTTAGTTAAAATGCCAATGTATTTAGTTCATTTGTGGTTGCCTAAAGCTCACGTAGAGGCTCCTGTTTCGGGGTCTATAATTTTAGCCGGTATTATATTAAAATTAGGGGGGTATGGATTACTTCGAGTTTTAATTTTTTTACAGGAAATTAATATACAGTTGAATTATTTGTGGGTTATTATTAGTTTATTGGGGGGGTTTTACATTAGTTTGAAGTGTTTTTGTCAGGTTGACATTAAATCTCTAATTGCTTATTCTTCTGTTGCCCACATAAGAGTGGTTATTGGGGGTATTATAATTATAAATTATTGAGGATCTATTGGTTCTTATTTATTAATAATTGGGCATGGCTTATGTTCATCTGGTATATTTTGTTTAGCTAACATTAATTATGAGCGCTTGAATAGTCGAAGATTAATAATTAATAAGGGGATATTAAATTTTATGCCTTCAATAAGCTTGTGGTGATTTTTACTTTTATCTTCAAATATAGCTGCCCCCCCCTCTTTAAATTTAATGGGTGAAATTTTACTATTAAATAGATTAGTAAGATGATCTAGTTTTTCTATAATTTTATTATGTTTAATTTCTTTTTTTAGAGCTGGCTATAGCTTGTATCTTTATTCTTATATTCAACATGGTAAATATTATTATGGTATTTATAGATTTTATGGGGGGGTCTCTCGCGAATATTTATTATTAACTTTACATTGATTTCCTTTAAATATTCTGATTTTAAAAGTTGATTTTGTGATAATTTGGTTTTATTTAAATAATTTAATAAAAAATATTGATTTGTGGTGTCAAAAATATGAATAAATTCATTTTAGATTATTTTTATAAAAAATTATTCAATTTGTTTTATTTCTTTTATTTTTTTAATAATATTTATGCTACTAAATTTTTTTTTTTTTATGTATTTTTTAATAAATAATTTAGTTATATTTTTTGAGTGGGAGTTAATTTCTTTTAATTCTGTTAGTATTGTTATATCTATTTTATTGGATTGAATATCATTATTGTTTATAATATTTGTCTCTTTAATTTCTTCTATTGTTATTTATTATAGAAAAAGTTATATAAGATCTGAATTAAATTTAATACGATTTATTATTTTAGTCTTACTATTTGTGTTTTCCATAATATTATTAATTATTAGTCCTAATATAATTAGAATTTTATTAGGATGGGATGGATTAGGTTTAGTTTCTTATTTACTAGTAATTTATTATCAAAATTTAAAGTCTTATAATGCTGGCATGTTAACAGCTTTATCGAATCGAATTGGGGATGTTTTAATTTTAATAATTATTTGTTGGATAATAAATTATGGGGGGTGAAATTTTATTTTTTATTTAGAATTTATAAAAAATGATTATTCTATAAAATTTGTTGCCCCGATAATTATTTTAGCCGCTATAACTAAAAGAGCTCAAATCCCTTTTAGTTCTTGACTTCCCGCTGCTATAGCTGCCCCTACCCCGGTTTCAGCTTTAGTCCATTCTTCTACTTTAGTAACTGCCGGGGTTTATTTACTAATTCGATTTAATTTATTGTTGGTGGATACTTTTTTTTTAAAAATATTATTATTATTTTCTAGTTTAACTATATTTATGGCCGGTATTTCAGCTAATTATGAGTTTGACCTGAAGAAAATTATTGCCCTATCTACATTAAGACAATTAGGGTTAATAATAAGAATTTTAAGAATAGGAATCCCTTTACTAGCTTTTTTTCATTTACTCACACATGCTATATTTAAAGCTTTATTATTTATATGTGCGGGGGTTATTATTCACATAATGAGTGATATACAAGATATTCGGTTTATAGGGGGGGTCAGAATATATACCCCTATAACTTGTTTATGTATAAATATTTCTAATATGGCTTTATGTGGCATTCCCTTTTTATCTGGGTTTTACTCAAAAGATTTAATTTTAGAGATAATAAGATTTAGTAATTTTAATTTTTTAATTTTTTTTTTATATTATGTTTCTACAGGTCTCACGGTATTCTATACAATTCGATTAAGTATATATTTGATAATTAATGATTGTAATTTATTATCAATTTTTAATTTGTATGATGAGGATTACGTTATATTAAAGAGAATAATAGTTTTATTATTTATAAGATTAATTAGAGGAAGAACTTTGATATGAATAATTTTTTATTATCCGTATATAATTTATTTACCTTTTAATATAAAAATAATAGTTATTTATGTTAGCGTTATAGGGGCATTGATGGGGTATATTGTTAGAAATATAAAAATTTATTTTATTAATAAGTTTTTATTAACTTATAATTTAAGATTTTTTTTATGTGTTATATGATTTTTACCTAATTTAAGAACTTATGGTGTAACTTATTATTTTTTAAATTATGGCCAAAAATTAATAAAGAATGTTGATTTAGGTTGGAGAGAATTGTATAGAGGTTGGGGGTTATTTAACATTATAAAAAATTATTCAATTTTTTATAATGTTTTTCAGATAAATAATTTTAAAATTTATTTATTTAGATTTGTTTTATGGGTTATAATTTTTTTATTTATATTTATGTTAATTT